>CABFWB010001888.1:77723-134186 GCA_902151455.1 Timema bartmani | reverse complement strand
GATCAGGGATTGCCCTCCAATATGTCGCCATTTTGACAAGCCTGCAATCCAGTGGGGTGCATCACCGGTCCTTTCAAACTTACTTTATGACAAAGAATTATATAAGTATCAAAAACAAATTTATTAAGCAAAAACACAAAGGTTGGAATTATATTACATCAGCTGAGAATAAACAGAGAGTATAAACAGTGGTTGAAGCCCTTGAATGGGCAAAGCAAACTTCAAGGTTGTATGACTCTAAAATTACAGTATCATCCCGTAGCTCGGGAGAATACGTGTCCAAGACGACACGTGAACTGTAGGGCTAGCCGCCTGAATTCCACCCGAACGGTCTAAACAGAATAAAGTGAATTTAGAGACAAAAAATACTATGAAAAATGACACTATATTTTTAGAGTTATTAGCCAATGTTTGTGCAGGCTTGAGATAAAGAATAGTTTTAGAAATAGTAGATTATATCAGCTTGACTAGCTGGCTGCACTAGCCTACGAGGTAAATAACATTTACAGAGCTATAGTAAAATTGACTGATGGTCCATTGCATCAGATAATGGCTGGACGACAACCAGGTGTCAACCCTGGGTGGTACTATGGCCGGTCCTTTCCCAATGGGAATTGCCAGAGCATTCAATAGTACTTAAATGACATCACCCACTCCCCGGGGTGAAACTCACATTAAGAAAACACTTAAATTAAATGCCAAATCACAAGAAATGCCACCCAAAGGGGTGAACGAAAAGTACTATCTGTGCGGGCCACCATAGACTATTAGCCGTGGTCCACACTTTGCGCACCCAAAATAGTAAAACAGAAAAAGGGATACAAATAACAGTTCTGTGAGACCAAATGGCCTCAACCAGAGGTTAACGCACAAACCCAAAGGTTCTGAGTTCGATTCCCGTGTCCAAATTTTCATCTTTTACTAATTCAAATTTGATTAAAGTATCAGTATTGATCCTATGTACAATAATCGTGATCATGTTTTTGATACATATGAACAAACCCGCCTTTAGCAGACGTGGGGCACTGGGAAAACTTTGTTTATGGGGCCCCCAGTTACCTGACCCCTCCCTCCCACCCCCGAAAGATTTTTTCAGAATCTCGTTTTACTACCCGTCCGGATTAAACGTTCATGTACTAATTACGCTAATGAGTTAGGGATCATTATGGTTAAATTTATAGGAAGTGTACCCGTATTCACGTAGAGAGAGAGAGAGAGAGAGAGTAAAACCATTTAGGATTAAACTTCCCTCAATGCACCCAACTGGGATCGAACTCTAATCGTTTGTTTTGTTAGCCTGTAGTGGTAGAATTAGAGTTGGATATCCACCTTGAGGGTCAGTAATTTCAAAAACTTTAGGTTCAGAATTATCAATTCTATCAGGTAATAAATCATAAGATGATCATGCACTAATATTATCTTCTTGATTCACTAGTGAGCCGGAGACAGTAGACGAAGAAGAAGATGGTTTTAGAAATTTTTCAAAAGCTCCTTTCTGGCTGGAAATAAACTGTCTATGCGTTGTGTTTTTTTCTTGGTTTTCTGCGTGGCCGATTTGTACTTAACGCGCTTACGAGACGTTATTACAAACACTAACTGAATACTACACTCGACTAAATTAAATTACCGCCATTCTTCAAGTAAAATTTCGAGCAAAACACAATAATTAGTTAATTCACGTGTGACACTTTTAACACTAGTACAAACACATAATTACGCATTTAAAGTTTACTTTAAATAAATTACAATTTACAACGGACAAACCATGAACCTGGAATCATAACATTACTTTATTCTATGTTCGTACAAACATACACAGTGCACCCTATGAGATCAACGCTAACACTAATTACTGATCACTGCAGGTGTCCGTTTCCTAGTCCTTACTAGTTAGTAGATTACAACCCCCCTTGTTCCAAGGGTTGGGCAGGGTAAGGTCCCGTTACTCTTGTCAAGGACAAAGCTTCAGCACTGCCGATATTATTTGTAACCAAACTTTATAAAAAATTATCTAAAGAACAATACACAATCATGTTAGCTGAAGCAAAACAAACAAAATGCAAACATGACTTTCTGGTGGTTCGCCCAAATAGGGAGGCTAATATATAAGTGCGAAAGCAAACATTTCCTATCCCAATTAGTTTTTTTCCCTCTGTCCCCCAAGCAAGCGTGGGAGTCCCCAAATCGCGGGGCCCTGTGCAACCGCACCGTTCGCACACCCCTAAGGGCGGCCCTGCTTATGAATAGATTAACATTTTAAACAAAACAAATTCTCATTAAAGACTACCTCTATGGTCCAGTGGTCAGAATTCCTTCCTGAGGATTCAGAGAGCCAAGGTTCGGTCCCTGGTGTTTCCATTTTTTCTGTGAAGTAATAATTCTGTAAATGAGTCAACTCAGCCTCGTGAGGACAAATGACCGGCTACTTGGATGGCTTTCCCTCGGTTGGTATGGCGAGATCACGGTCTGATGCCATGAATTTTTTATATACATAATTTTTTTAGACTGGGTCTGGCATTTATCTCTTCTCTTTTTGCACCAAGTCATGCTACCCGACAAGACTATCCGCATGTAACTACATTAATATATTATAGAAGAGGAAGGTAAATATAGAGGAAATGTACCTTCATTTTTGTGCGAGGAAAGTACAAAAAACAACAATTTATTAAAAACTACCATTGGTACACCCGGCTGGAATTAGAACACCGACCTCCTTGTCATTGGCAAGCCAGGCGTGTCCAGGTGTAATTTTTCAAATTTACGAATATGGTGTTTGATCCGTAGCTAAATATCATTTCCATCTTTTAAGTTCACTATTAATGTACAAATAACTGTACAAACGGTATTACACTTCCATATAACTTTTGTTGATCTACAATATAGCATTCCCTTTCCAAACAAAGGGCTATAATATCACACACGACTTACAAACTATCTTAAGTTAACCTCCCGGGACGTAACAACGAATATCACACACCCATCTTTAGCGCCAAATATGGTACTACAGTTGAAACTCTTTTAGTCCGGCATTCTGTGGTCCGACACGTTTGGAAACAGCCGCCATTAGTTCGAGAAGCGGCCACCAAGACGGTGCTATTAGCAGTACAAAGGCGCCAAAGTTGTTTGACATCTGCAGCCGAGTGTTTTGGTTAAACAGTCTTGTTTTGGCTTGGATTATGGCTGTATTTTAGCCCTTAATTATGTCTTGCAAGACACCAAGTATTGTGAAAGTTGGTATATTATTTCTTGTGTTAAGCTTTATTCTCCCTTAAATAACGTAACAATAAGTATGTGGAATAGTGATATGGTTCTTAGGAGTCGGATTCTGTGGTACGTTACTTGTCAGATCCAAAAGGTGCTAGACTAAAGAGTTTCGACTGTACTTGGGTACAGGCAATTCTGGATTTACAAGAGAGCTCAGGGGACTATAGACCAGGGCAGCAAATTTTGTAAAAAAACAAACTATTTATATCGAAAAAGTTAACTTTATCCATCTCTTTGTTATGCTACAAACAAAACGTTTTTATAAACACGTACTCATATACGACTTTTCTGTGTGTCGTTTAATCTATAGTTTACACAAGACGTGGGTCTGAGGGGTGGGTGCTGGTGTCTGAAGAGGTTTCCGAGTTAGGGGGAGGGGGGAACGGCAAGATCTTTGTAGCCTCTAGGTGGCAAAAATATAAACCCACCACTGGGTACAGGCAAACTTAAAAATATTAACTGTTGTCGTCACATACCCCTAGACTAACACTGGTGGCCGTGTCGCCTTGAATTAAACTAAGTTATCGTTGATAAGGAAGGCATGGTTTGAATTAAAGTTGGATGCATTTGGGGGGTGATTTCTCATGCGTGACTTCTTTTCTGAAACATTAAAAATATCTATTTTTAATATATACATTTTATGAATATGATTTTTACACTATTTACGTGTTGGTATCGGGGTCAAAATGAGAGGAACTAAATCATTTGGCCTTGTCCTTCTTTAGCCAAAATATTATTTATTTAGGCCTCTTCAGGATACTGGATCTCCTCCGAGAACATCTGCTCATTGGAATGTTTTTTATTGGCGAGAGCATTTCGAGTTCTCCTTCCGCAGTTTTGACTGTTTTATGACAGAGCGACAAATAGAGGAATCTGAGATAGTTGAAGCTTATATTACCAGAGCGAGCATCTTTACACATGTTCATACAAATATATACTTGGAAATATAAAAGGTTCTGTGATGGTGGAGGGGATATCGGTGTGGTATTATATTTTTAAATCTCCGGACGGGCACATTACGTCACCTAGATCAAATTATTAATCAGGAGGAGGGATAAAAATGATGTAGCTTACATATAATAATTTTTTTTCCCCACATACGTGTTGTGTCTAAAACCCAAATAGTATTTTTAAGTGTGAAATATTTTTTATACGTGCTTAAACACCAAAAGTAGTGTAAATAAGAGATTAAATTAGCAGAAAATGCTCCAACATTCACCTACAGGTGTATTCCAGTTTTAATAGGGCGTGTCATTTAAAATAACAATCTTGTTTTTGCAGGGAACCATGATCACATTTTGCTATATTATTAAATGTTAATTTATAGGTATTGATAATATAATATACCAAGAGTGAGACATGACTTGACATATGAATACATGAAAATATATCTAGTAACTATTCTATCAGATAAGGACATTATTATTAAAATTGGATCGTAAGAAATCATATTTGTGATATTAAAAAAATTGCCAACGCAACCAACCGGAATTCAAAGAATTCAAACCACACCTCCCGGTTCATAGTCATGCTTAGGGGGTTGTTATCGACTTAATTATATATATTTAAAATGAAAAAGTAATATACGAAATGTATCTGTGTTTGCGTGGAGAGTGTATGGAAAAACTCAGTGAAAATTATGTTTGGGAAACCATTTCCAATGCACATTATCAGGATCTAAACCCCCTCCCTGTCAATAACCAAGTACAATGTGAGTCTAACGCCTTAGATCGTTCGCCTACCACTACGGTTAAGAGTATTTATCATCAACACAATATCAAGCTAAGCTCTGTGAAACTTCAGTTTTGATTTAGAAGACAACTGACAGCTATACAATTTACTAAGTATACTTTCATGTATTCATACGTCAGGTCATGTTACATGCATCTGTCACTGTTGATAGATATTATCAAATAATATAGTAAAATGTTATCTTGGCTGATCGCAAAAAACATGTTTGTATTTTCTCAACGTTCCTACCATAATCCTACTATACAAAGAAGCCCTTGCAGAACGTAATTTCTCTAACCCTACTAAGTTGTCCTGAAACAGTGACGTAGTTTCGTCACGTGGTGAATACAGAGGGAGTTTGGGTGTTTCTTTACCAAGACGTTAGGGGCTGCAGGCCGGCAACCTTCAGACATCGAAACTAACGCACTCTTTTACAAATCAAACGTACGTGAACTGTCGTTCAAGCTTGGTGTCTGTTCGCCCGATCACACTTTATTCTATGATTTGAATATTAGACAAGTTCCTAACTAAAGATTTAATCTAATCTTATAAATCAAGTTAGATAGTGTTTTATATTCATTTCTAATAATATTTTAATTTAGTGAGAACTGTACTCACGTTAACAGTTGTGTGAGTTACAATTTAAACAATTAAGTTTCATTTTTTGGTTTAGGCCTAGTTTGATTGTTGCAAATAATTCGATCGTTAGGTGTCTTCTAAAAACCGTTATCGAGATTTTCTTTTGATTACATCCGCCTTCAAAAATATAATAGCAAATTTGATCGCCGATATACAAAGTCATGATGTTGGTCGAGGTAAGTTTGAAAACCTGCACAATGAATAATAATTAATTATCATTTAAATTTTAAAATAACTCATAATTTGGACTAAACTTTAAGGAACACTTGTAAATACAAATCATTGCAGCAACAATGGATCCATCTTGTGTGTGGCTTACTCATGAATACTCACTTTCATGGGCGTTAAAAAATTACAATGTTTACATTAGTCGATTACTTCCAACAATGGTAGGAGTTTAAGAATAAACAATTGAAATGTGGAACACCCCCGTTTCCCTTAAACATTTCACGTTTTACTTCAATTATTTTAGACTAAATTTTTTGCCATGTTTAATTTAGTTTTGAAAAAATAAATACCTGTGTGAGTAGTGAATAAAATGGGACTTGGAAAATATTAATTTTTGTTGTTATTATCGTTTAGTTGTTAGTAAGTTACCATCATAGTTCATAACATGGCATTCTTAAATCAGTTTTGTATTATTACTATTATTTAAATAGTTTTAAATTTTACATTATGTTGTCAATACACTGTAAAAATTTTTTTTGTCCCATCCCAGGCCTAAATCTTTTATGTAGCAATATTGTAATATGTTTAATTTAATTTACCACTATTAAAATGAATATTATGTAAAAATAAACAATAGTAGTTTTCAATTTTTCATTCCATTTTCATTTTCTGTTGAAGCGTTTATTAATGACTTCAAATAGCATTTTATAGAAGGAATTTTATTTGGTTTGTATAGGTTAATTAAACTAGGTCTACTCCGTATTCTCCGTATCTTCATAGTCCTTAATCCGTATTATTTTTAATTTTGTGCATACTTAATCACGTAATATTGTTTCATGGAAAAGTATGATAGTTTGTACAGTCAAATTAATCGAAATTTTAAAAAATCAGTAAATTTTATGAAGACTATCACCATTTTCACGATTGTATTTTTTGTTTAGCGTTTTTATTTGAAATATTTATAGCCTTAATATATTTACATTTTCTATGAATTGCTGTTAAAGGTCTATCTAGATGAAAATATTATACGTTTAGAAAATGATGGCGGTTTTCTTTGCTAAAATAAAAGATTCTTTCATTCATTTCCTACATCGATGTTAATTTATTTGGATGCCTGTGATTGGTTCTTTTTAGTCATCCATAACGATCATCCTTAGCAAAGTTAAGGTTGTTACAACTTCTATGAAGTGCTACCGATTACAGATCGGCACTATGTGGGCATTGCAATCTATTACTGTGGAGTCTATCCCATCTTACAGACTAAGGATCTTACGGATATGGAGTATGTAGCCGGGACTTTATTTTCGGTAGAGGTTTCCAATATGATATGAACATAAAATTACGCTGGCTTGTTCAGGCAAGAACACATATCAAACAGCCTTCATGCAGGGCACACAACAATGGTACTTAGCAATCAGTCACATCGAAAATTGAACACAGTCTAATCGTTTGATACAGGGCCAAATCAAGGAATTAGGAGGCTGGGTGACATTTTAAAAATAGGGGGTGTGGGAGGGGGGGGAGACCTTTGTTAAAATTTGTAATAATAAAAGGCCCAACAGACTTAAAATCGTGTACACAATAAGCCTTAATTTAATTAGCAAACATAAAACAAACAATAATAAATACACTTGTTGACAGCTCGGTTGGGATATCCCTTTGCTTTTATAATTTTTTACAGTTTATTTACTCACTTTAGTGGCCGAATGGTATAAGCCATCACTATCACAATTAATTGTACCGCCAATGATGAGAAGATCGGGGCTCGTATCCCATCAGGTGTAATGAGTTTTTACCACGCAAATGCGAGTACACTTATTTTAAATTTAGTCTCATCATCCCTAGCACATTAGCGTAATTAGTACATATGTATGCAACCAAAATGGGTAGTAAGACATGATGCCAACTCGTTTGAACAGAAGGGACAAATTGAATATTGAAAATACTCTATCAATATTTTCATCATCTTAATTTAAAAAATATCTCAATTTTAAATTCCTTACGATGACATAAAAGAAATCAAGATTACATAAAATTGTAAGGCTTACCAATTCTATTTTTTTTTTACCGAAAATATGAAACTTTTTATGTGCAGCAAGTGTGTGAGTGCAAAGGTTTTAGAGATCCTATTAAAGTCATGTTCAAAATTGATGACGTGTGCGTGTCCGTAAAAGTAATCGATCGGATGTTTGTGCCTTTTCATTGGTGAAAACAACTGTTCACACATGTATATGCTGACAAACATTGCACATATTTCGTGCACAAATTTAAAAATTTTTGGGAATTGATCTCTGGTGAGTAAAGAGTAAAAAAATTGATACACCAACCCAATTTGCTAGATTTGACCTGATAATGACCAATTCGAACCAATATCGTCAGTGGGAGTCAAGATGGCGCATGAATACAAATGGTTTCAGGTCTTGATGGTTCGGGTAATCCCCTCCCCCCACCCCCCACCTTCTACCTTTCTCAACCTAACACCCTAGAGTTTGGACCTCATTCTGTTACTTTGGTTTAAATAGTTTTTTTTTAAATATAGTATATAGAGCACGTCATCTTACTAAACGTTGGGGTTATATTTATGTACTAATTACGCTTATGGTTTTAGGGACTAGAAAGGTTATATTTATAGGAATTGTACCCACTTTTGCATGGAGGGAGAGTGAAAAACCCATCAGTACACCCTATCGAGAATCAAACTTCAATCTCCCCGTCATCGGCGGTCTAGTTTACCGTGAGAGTAGCTCTTTCGACCATGCGACCACCGAAGCGGGTCAAGAACTATTGATATCCCCCACCCCAACCCCAACAATTTCACGTAAATACACGTTAGGAACACGACACAAAAAATTGAGAGGATAATAGGAGGTGAGGGTAACCAAATGTTTTCTATATAAATGGTCCTGTTCTTGTGTTTTAAAAAAAGTTTAAAATATATTTCAAAGAAAAGAAATACGATAGCTTACTATCAGGCGTTTGACTACCTCCTTAGTTTTCTTCTTCCCTTTTATTGGGTGTTTTTTTGTTGGTGTGGAGGGTTCCTACCGAGCCCATGGGAATGGTAAGAATTTGGGCTTTCAAAGCGGACTGTTTTGTTATTTGTGGTTTAGCTTGGATCCAAAAACACGTGCACATTGCTTCATTTTCTACTGGCACTTACATGGTACAATTTTTTAATTTATAAATTAATTTTTAAGCTAAATGATAAGGCTGTACTTTTAAGTTTCTAATAAAACTAAGTTTTCTTATTTGTTTCAGAAATAAACCTAAATATCTTTATATACATTGGCTTGACTATTTTAATATTGATTGAGTTTAATCAAAATGTATTAATGTTGACGCGTAATTGGAAATTTCATAAGTTTTTCACTCTATATTAATGCCAATATTTTATAACTATTATGTAACTTAAAAAAATAAATATACCTACATTGGTATTACTATAAAAAATAATATTGTAAAATAGTTAACACATTTAATTTACTAAATTAAATCTGTATTCATGCTGAACAAACCTATTTAAATCACAGAGTTTCTTATTCATAGGACGATTTAACCTATAATCATCTAAGAAAATAATTATGTATGTCCTTTCTCTAAGTTCGTAACGCATGCATAAGTTAATCACTCCGTGAATATATTTTAAAAACAGATGGAAAATTAAATTGTATTCAAAATTTTAATCTAATGCTAGTTTTCGAAAGTAAAAATCATTCCTAAAAATAAAACAAATGCATATTCATCGCTCTGGCGCAAATATATTTGACTAGTTGGCCATTCTGCTACTAGAGTACAGGGCAGTCGGCGTTTACACGTAGTACAGTTTCCTACCACATGAGAGCACAGTATAGGTTTCAGGAAACAGGATCGATAGAGTGCGAGTTTATGGACGAGTGGATGTTTTAAAGGTGCTTTAATAATATGTTTCTTATCTTGTTATGGATGCTTAATAGGATAGATGTATCAAAATAAACTCTCATGTAATTTTAAAAAGCTTAACAGGTTATCCACATAAACCTAATTACGAATAGTATAATTTGAATGATAAAATACTACCACAAAAATTCAAAATTTACCATGACAAGAGAGGTAAAGGTGAGGCTTGTTTTAGGCGCTGATGACTAACTGCCTCTAGAGCAGTCGCGGGCAAACTTCAGTCCGTGGGCCGCATGTGGCCCGCGTCGTCAATTTGTGCAGCCCGAAGGCTTTTGGACAGTTGCATACATCCCATTAACGATAACAGTTTGAGTAGTTACTAAACAACTATTTTTTAGGTAGGTCAAGATGGGTCATGCCTTATTTAAATTTATTTGCTATGACAAATTAGATTTTATTTGCTACTTTCTTTGTGTACCAAAGTTATATAGTTATATGACTAATAAGTGTATTTATGTGTTAAACTAAATTTCTTTGTTTAGTAAATTTATGTTTTTGTCACATGCGGCCCGCTAGAGACCTTACAAATGTCTATGTGGCCCTCGTGGAGAAAAGTTTGCCTACCTCTGCTCTAGAGACAGGTTATAATCATGAAATTTACCCCCCAAATGAATGAAATACATTGTTGTTTTGGAGAATTAGCATTTTATACCATCTGTCCGGATTTTCATCACTTTCGATAGTTGTTAGATTTAAAAAAAAGCAGGTTTGTTTAAAAGTACTATTGGTTATAAAATGTTAACTCAAATAATCACTAAACATATATATGCACGCAATCCTCTTCCAAATATATACGGTTTAATTCTATCCAACATATTTCATACATATGAAACTATCTATCGTAACCAAGAGATAAATTTCTCTATTCAATTTTCTTGCTCATACAAATTACGAGGTTTGTAGAAAAATACACGCGATAGTTCGAGGTTTTATGGCTTTTGTGCAAACATACATCTCAATACCCTAAACTCGCTGTGTCCCCCAGTGGGTTTTCTTTGCAAGTGGATGTAAACTAATGTAATTTCAGCGTTGTTTTGAACGTATTAACTTAAAGTTACCGGTATTGTATTGTATTTTTCAAACATTATTCTAGTTTCTCCATACTTATAGGGCAACTATAATCATCAAATTTGGCCCGCTTATGGAAATTAGATGTGCCAACATTCCTGCCAAATTTTATGATTCTAGCTGACCCATAAGTGTGTCATACAACTAAACAATATGTGAAAAATGTGCAAAATTTGTCTAAAATTAAAAAAAAGCTAGCTCTATCTAAGGTATAACCTATGGATATACGATAAAAAGTAATAGGACCAAACTTGTGGATCTAGCCAAATCCGTAGCTGCTGGTGCAATCTTTATTTTGATAGGTCTCACCGTTTAGCCACAAGAGACCTCCAAAGAAAGGTCCGCACCGACTTTAAAGTTGCTCCGAAATTTTGTATTTGTTTCAGCGGTTATAAATTAATTTTTTTTAACTTTTTGGAACTGTCTCGTCGGTTACAGGCTAGAAGCTATAAGTTTGCCAACTTTCAAGTTTCTAGCTCATTTGGAAGTGGGTAAACATTAATGTCAGTGAGTGAGTGTGTCAGCCATGTGGCTTTATAGTATATGGATATATTTTTTTAGTCTCCATCACTTTTACTGTGATGATATCAATAATCCTGTCACAAGAGCTTCCATACATTCACTAATTAACGTAAATCACATATATTATCATCTATAAACAGGGCGCATAATTAGGCACACTCATTAAATTGTAGGCTCATATCGTCAGTGACGATGAGGTCGTGGGCTTGAACCCCGGCAGCACGTACCAAATAATATATTTTTCCTAGATTACTTCCAACTCTCCCTTCACGAAGATGAGGGTACATTTCCTCTAACGTTTTACCTTCCTCATCCCTATCCCACTAGCGTAATTGACGTGCGCGCTAATCCGAATGACTCCTAAGACAATGTGGATAATCGACTAGTAGATTAAATGCCATCTCTAACGTAAGCATAGATTATATTATTATTGTTTATTTAATTTATTGGAAGTATTTAACGTGCCATTTCTGAATACGAGAATTGCTCTGAGCGAGAGTGAAAGGGCCAACAATTTTTGCCAGGAAAGTTATTTTCTCACATCTGGTTCTACTTTTACTCTGAAGGAAATTGTGCAAGGTACGCTCAAGAAACACATTTTGACTCTGGCTGGGTTTGAATCCATGTGGATATCGGGTATTAAGGCGGGCTATGTAAGCATAGATAAATTCATGTTTTCATGTCATCATAAAAATGTGATTGGTTTTTTCCTTTATACACCTTTCTCTGTACCTCTAGATACACTTAATGGATACTTTAAAAATTAAACGTAGTTTTAAGTGATAGCAAAAACCCTCACTTCAACTTCGACTTCACTTCGTAGGTATTTAAAAAGTAGCCCACACACACCCCTACTAATAATATACTAAGACATATCGTTGGCTGTTTGGTCTAAGGCGCTACTCTCACAATAGGCTAGGCCACCGAAGAGGGGAGATAGTTGTACGATCCCGGTTGGATGCACTTTCTTTCTCCTAATTGCTTCTCCATTCTCCCTCCACGCAAATACGGGGGTACTTCCTCTATATTGAAGCCTGCCAATCCCTAACACATTAGTGTAATTAGTACATTATTAGGAGTATAACCCGAAAGGGTAGTAAGATGCGGTGTTAAAAAAATAATAGTGAAGTGTTATGCGTGTTGATAAAAAAAATTTGTATTTTCTCAAAATTCCTTCCTAGAGCTTCCAATGAATGGATCATATATAAACCATGGGTACGCTTTTTTCTGACCTTTTTTTTACCCCCATTCCTATGTAACACCATGTAGACTTTAGAGCTCCCCGCTCCTGAACGCGTTATACGGTTTATGGCTTATCACTCAGCGACGCTAGGGCTCATAACTGTTACGTCCTTACTTCACCACTAGCTGAAACCATGTGTACAATCCAATTTTAATGAAAACGGACTTTTTGAAAATACAAAAATACTTTTTTTTTTATGGCCAACATGGATAAAATTTTACTGCAGGTTTTTCTGTGAAGCAGTGGGTCTTGGGTCAGGGTCAAACTCAGCCTCCTGAGGACAAATGAGGAGCTACTTGAATAAATAAATAGCAGCTGCGGTCTAGAAAACGGATATTAACGGCAGGAAGGTTCGTTGTGCGGACCACATGACACCCTATATCCGTAAATGTGGGTGCTATTTTCACCAACATATAAAAGTCATTCGGTCGGTATAGCTCGTTCGAGAGCTGGTGCACGGCCGTCGGCCGGCGAAATAGAGTTTTTGACGTGAATACGTCTTTAAATTTGCTACCATACGGGGGCAATCCAAAAAACCTAATTATAACAAAATCGGGGGATACAGTTTGGTGTTGTAGTTTCGAATCTTTCCTCTACATCCAAAATTAAATGATACCACTGGATAGCTAAAGGATCAAATAATTCATTACGATAAGCGAGAACAGTGACGCATAGCGCGCGGTGGAGGGGGAAGCGCCGCCATTTTGAGGTTATTTTGCTGCGTATCGAGAGTTGCAATTAGTATAACTTTTGACTCGGATAAGCTACGATGTTCGTTTAAGTTTTAATCGTCAGCTGTCGTCAAAATCTATCGATTGTATATAAAGTTATATTGTAACACAATAATTATTTGTTTCCTTGCTTTTATCCTAAATACATAAATAAAAATATTTTATTTAAAAAATATAACCCGTTACATAAACGTATTCACGTACAACACACGGCCGTGTCCATGACACAGCCACACCCCATTTTTTTAGTGCTCTTTTATATGTATTGATAATATTTATCAACAGTGACA
Source organism: Timema bartmani (assembly GCA_902151455.1). NCBI lineage: Eukaryota > Metazoa > Arthropoda > Insecta > Phasmatodea > Timematidae > Timema > Timema bartmani. The sequence continues at coordinate 120,594 of CABFWB010001888.1, read as the reverse complement.
CCTGCAAAGCACACGACATTATGTATGAATACGTGAAAGTAGATCTAGTATTTTTTCGGCATGTCAGATAAGGTTCTTCTTATGAAAAGGGAACTGTAGTTGGTAACACACTAACGACTTTTCTCGATCGGCTTGTTAGCGACCTTGACGATGTGTTTTTAGAGACCCTTGATATATCATCTGTCGAACTCACTGTGTGTGTGTTCCGGTGAGAGCGAAGGATGCGTGCAGAGTGCGTGAGCGAGTCTGTACCCTCGGGTAAGTCGTCGCCTCTTCTTTGACTATCCTCACCTTCGCTTCTTTCCCCGCCGGAAATTGAAGATTGTTGCTCTGCGCTCTGCTGCTTATGAATGGGCCGGCTGGTTTCCCTTCCAGGCTTGTTTTCTTGTTTGTTGGTTTTTACTTGGAACAAAACAACAAAGAAACAACAATAACATTATTCGAGAAAATAAGACTTCCTTCAATGGCGCGACTATATCCTTTATTCCAACATGTTTGGTTTGAGCGCGGTGTTGTTTTTACCTGAATAATACTATGTTAGTTGGCCTTAGAGGGGAGATGAAAAGTTTTCCTTTAATTGGTTTCCGAAAATGTTCCACCTATTTTAAATGGAATAAATTCACTCGATATATTCCATTTAAATGGAATAAATTCGCTCGATGTATTCTAAGTTTTTTTTAGTATACTTTTAAGTCTATTCTATAGACGTTAAGTCAGCTGCCTCGGTCAATGGGAAAGTATCAATCTTTGTTGGCTTAAAATACAATGGTCTGCGTGTTTTTTCTGGATTTAATTAAATATTAGGTCCAAGCCTATACTCCCTTTCACCCTTTACTTACAACCACCTTTTATCTTGCCAATAAGAAAGAGGTGAAATAAAACTAAGAAACGTATTATCTAAAGGTAAAGAGGAAATCTCGCTGCTAGTTCTAATTCATATCTTAACATACCTACCATTTTACTCATAAAACTAAAACTAAGTAGCTAAGGTTTTCATAAGGCTCCCCCGAAGAATTTTGGAATTGGACATCTAACCCTAAAATTAAGGGTATTTAACTGAAGGGTAAGAAGAGAAAAAAACTTTTTACTTTAAATCCTCTATAATGATTTTGATTAAATGTTGTATCTAGAAATATTCAACGTTACAAACAAAACGACAATTTTCGTTTTTCCTTGAAAATGACTTTTAGCAGAAATTTCCAGTTTTTATCACATCTCCACATATATTTAAGATATGAAATAATATATCATTGTAAAGATGTAATACTATTAAATATAAAACTCTTTTACTTGAAATATATATTTTAGAAAATCAATGGTTTCTGAACTATTATCAAATATACATAATTTTGTATCCAAATCTTTGAAAAATAACTTTATTGCTATGCTCTTTGGTGGACAGAGATATTCCTCTTTTCTTCATATGGCTGTAAAAGTGTATATTATTATTTCATGTATGATATTTGGTGGAGTGTTTCGCAAACAATTTATATTATTTTGTTTCACAAATGAGTTTTTAAGTAAATGTTTCTATTTTTAAATAAAAGAGAAAGTCTGTGCGGTGCACCGCACCATTTATTTTATTCATACTATTGCATACTAAATACCAGTAAAACGCGTTTTTTGTCTGGAAATTATGGAGAAATAAGGTGTGTCAACTCTGAACAGTTTAATTTTTGGAAGGCCCGATTTTAATATCTTCGGATAGCTATGAGAAAAGTTTAACCCTCCAAATAGTTTAACAATTCTAATGTTTTGATGTTTTGACACCCACTCTGATGGTCATATGTTATGAGGTATTATGCTCACAATTTATGAAACTATCGTTGGCGGGGTGATTGAGGTTAGAATTTTAGTGGAGTGGACTGTGATTAGTTTTTCCATAAGCATTATATCAATATGATGTTCCTATCTTATTTTTAATGCGTTGTGAGAAAATAGTTTCTTAACCACTGTAGGCCTACTTATCCCTTTCTTTCGATTTAACCTTTAATAACATAAACTAGAATATTAAACGAACTTCTACAAATAAATAAGGTTTTTACACGGCTTTATGATACTGTACATGCTCTAGAATCTTTCTAGATCGATATGTTCCAACCCATCTCCTGGGTCAATCTGAATATCGCATCAAACGTAGCAGGCAGCAAAAAAAATTAAAAAATAGTAATAGTAAAAAAAGTAACTCTTTTAATTAAAAAATAATAATTTAAAAGGAATATTCAAATACAAGATTTAAGTATTACGACTGCACCAATATTGTTAGTGAGATAACTGGGCAAGTTTTTGTGCCTCAAGTTTTTTGGTATATCAGATCGGTGTTAGATCACTTTTTTCCTATCGTTGATTTAAAAACGCGTTGATATTGATTGGTCAAAATAAAACATTTACCGGGCTGCGTGTTGGGTCACACTGCTCTGGGTGATGGTGAAAAACAATAATAATAGAAGGTAGAAATTGACCTGAATTAATATAATATATGTTTTTTACTGTTTTTTTAAGAATATAAATATAAATATATATTATATCTTTATATTCTTAGCAAAATAGATTTTATTACTCAGTTTAATTTTAAAACACACGCAGGCAGACAAGTCATAGATGTTAAACTAAATTTATGTAAACTTATTATAGCTATATCTTGTACATTTCTTTCAACCTGAAAGGTAATAAACCTACCTTGATTGTTTCCACTATGGTTTAGCTTATAAAATAGAACCATAGTGGAGAGGCTCAAGGTGAGACTGTAAACTTTTACCATAAATGGAATGAATATGGTTTTAAATATATAGTAAAATACTATATATAGCTCCCATCGCTCATCACGTAAATACCTTTAATTATATGGTAATGGTTAGAAATATATAGCTGCGTCCAGACTAGCGAGCCGAGCCTCGAGACGGACCTTAAGCCGATCCACGTCGCGAGCCGAACCCCAACAATCTTACGAGCCCTATTTTGTTTCATAAAGTTACGTACTTCGGGGGATGACATACGCAATGAACAGAGTAAAATTGGTTCTCACGGCGGCAAAATTTATTTACACATTGCAACAAGGGGGAAAAAAAAAAGACAGGACAGACGATGGTAGAAACTCAAATGTACTTAAGGTGAGTGGTATATATTGGGAATAGTTTTCTCCACTAGCTTAAATGTCAAGACATTAGTGGTCAAAACAAAAACTCAACTCGAATGTCACCAAGCCTTGAGCACGCCAGTCTGCGGTGACAGTCTATTCTTTGTTATCCCTTATCTCCCCAGAGGCAGTTTCAAACTTATTTTAAGTGTGCAACAAACTTTCTAAGAAAAAGTATTACCATAGTTGTACAGCTTACAACGCGCGAGTAATCATGTAACTGTAAAATATTGTTTTTAATAAAATCTCTAACTTTTTAAAGTTAAATGGATTTTTATTTATTTCTTTAGGCCTATTATAAAACTAATTTGCAGCTAATATTTAATAGGTCAATTTAAAATAAATCAAACAAAATTTCAAGGTGTAGTAAAATTTACAACACGAAATTGCTCAGCTAAGGAAGGATAGTTAGAAATAAACACTAATTTAAAGTTGCAAGTGGTTCGGCTCGCAGTGTGTTTTGAGCCGATCCTCGTAACATCCTTTGATGTTCGTCGAAATACCGACATTCACTGGGTTGCTGCGAACATTCCGACGAACCCATTTATCCAAAGTTAACGAGGCTCGGCATCGAAGCTCGGCTTGAGGTTCGGTTCGCTAGTCTGGACGATGCTTAAGAGTTTAATTTCACGTAGGTATTAAAGTGGTGATAGCAATATTGTTACTCTACCGGGTGCGACCAACATATCTGGGACGATGACGTCATTTGAGAATTATTGTTTAGCAAATTGCAGCATAAATGTCAGCTCAAGAATTTATTGCGCTGTCTAGTATCTTATTGGTTTATTGTGATGGGTCTCAATGACGAGTTTCCTTGCACGGGGCTGTACATGTTTTTATTTTGTTTCGAAGGGGAATTATTTATAAAGCATGTTCCTTATACGTGGCTATGCCGACAAACTACTGCAGGGGGGAGGGACTGAAAAAGGAAACAAACAAGAGGAAAGAGTGGGAAAATGAGAGAAGGGGTTTTGACCCGCTAGATGGGAATACTCGACAAGCGACTCGCATTAATAATAGACCTTTGGCTTTCAGAAGAGTTTGGTGACGTTTTACGGTGATAGTGAATAGTGACAGCTATCACCAAGAACATAACCAGAATTTCTTTTTAGGTCGGAGGCTGGGGGAAATGTAATCCTCCTTCCCCAAACACAGAAGGCCAAGAAAACTTTTGAACATTTATAATAAATTTGGAGTTTTTTGGCAACAAAGGTCATCACTTCAAGTCATTAGAGCAAGATAACATAACACATTTAAAAATATATATATTTTCTTTCTTATTGTCTTAACATATTTTTTGAAAATAATGTTGTTTGGACATTTGCTTATTTCGGTTTATTTTGAAGTCTGCCAAATGCGATAAGTTTAGGGTCCATAGGTTAAATTCCAGACATGGTCAAAAAATATAAAATTATTTATTGGTGAAATTGGGATTCCTTCTCCCACAAGTAATTAATTTACTGAGTGAGGGGTCTAGTTTTTGTGTATGTTTTAGGAAATAGTTAGTTTTTAAGTGGTGAGCTGATAAAACCAAATGCACAAAAAGAAAAAATGAACGTTTAATATTGATAAATCAGTAGTATTAGTAATAATGATATCGTTAAGGCCAGCGCCTTTTCTTATACTTAGCCCAATTAATAATAAAGAATGTACATTTAATACTTATGTACTAAAAACTAATTTATAATATCTATACAAAAATAATAATAAATATTGCTCACATACGTAATTGTACATTTATGAACATATTAAAACAAAATAAAGAAAGAAACTAAAATAAAATATAGCCAGATAGTTAAAATAACATAGATTTGTCACACAATCTGCGGATTCCTTTCACCCCTGCAGATGCAAGTTCTCCCCACCTTACGGATGCGAGAATTGTGAATATGTTTTCCCTAGGTGTTGTTTACGCCAAGGGGCGAGAATATATACGTTTGTAAAAGTGTGGATGAGTACATAATTAATTTACATAATATATAATACAGCGTGCCCACTTTCTTATTGATTAATAATAATAATATTTAATATACAAGTATAGCTATGAAGTTTTCATAATTTTCTGGTCCTCTGGAACCTTCCAACTTACCTTTTGACCCTTTGTTTAAACTTATGGTGCCAAGCTACCCCCCGTCTCCGACCAACCTACTCCCTTTAGTTTTACAAAGGCACGCCTTCATGGCTGCAATTGTATGTTTTCTCGTTTGTTCCGAATTGTTACGTAAACAAAACTCGATCGTTAGTTTTTGGTAGGTTTCTCTGAGTGAAAGGAATCAACTTTACTGACAAATGTATGTTTCGGGTTTGTTATACTCTGTTGCTGTTTTTTTTTAGCACCACGTTTTACCATCCGTTGGGGTTATACAATTATGTACTAATTTCATTAAGGGTTTTAGTTAACAGGAAGGTTATATAAGTTTACGTGGAGAGAGAGTGGAAAACCATTTTGGAAAAACTATCCTGTACCCGACCGAGATTAGAACCTTTATCTCCCCATCATTGGCATTCTAGTCTACTGTGAGAGTAGCGTCTTAGACCATGTGGCCACGGAAGTGGGTGCTATGTTTCTGCTATGATATTTAAGCTACATCCTTCTACCTTTATTTCCACCCCTTTTCTGGCGGTAATATAGAAATTGCAAGACTACGCCAAAGAAAGCACAAACCAAGAACAAATCATGTCTTTTCTCAAAGAGAAAAGAGAGGGAAGGAGGACGTCGACCAGGACTGGGTTTCAATCTTTATTTATATATAAAATTTTTTTAAATATTTTTTTCTTCTTCAAGAAGTGCCCACAGGGGTGTTTGGGTGTTCGAGTAGTCTTCCAGGGGTTCTTAACTGAGGGTCCGTGGATATATTTCAGGAGTTCCATGAACTTGTATAGGAAAACAATTACATCATTGTTTTCACTTGCCAATAACTGACATTTAGCATTTTCTTCAACTATAAATATAGACAACACACCATAGTAGTATATGTTAAAAAAAAAAACACTTCATGGCGTCAGCCCGCAATCGAGCCATACCAACCGAGACATCACCGCATGTTGGCGCAGACAATGCCGATATCCGTGAATAGAGGGTGCCATGTGGTCAGCACAATGAACCCTCTGGTCATTAATCTAAGTTTTCTAGACCAGAGCCGCTACTTTTTCGTTCAAATGATTCTTCATTTGTCATAACGAGCCTGAGTTGACTCCGTACCAGACCCACAGCTTCACAGAGAATCTGGAATCACCGGGGATCGAACCCGGTACCTTTGAATATGTAGTGAGGATCTGGCCACTAGAACACAGAGGTGGTCAAGAAGTTTAAATTTAACTTTTAACTTATCTATATTTTAAATATATTGTCTTGTTATTTAATGTAATCATCAAGAGCACAATTTTTTTTTAAATTTCTTTGATGACTAAATTTCAAAATAATGGTTTTACTTGGTAATCCGTTGTATTTTATTTTGTGCATTTAAAAACCTTATTCTGATAAGAGTTCTAAAGGTTTCACTAGACTACCAAAATGGTCCATGGCACAATAAAGGTTAAGAACCCTTGGCTTAAACTCACCTGGTGCATTTGTTTTAAAGTTACTTTCTTACTTGAAGTTTTCAATATTTCTTTTTTGCACAGCGTCTTACTACCCGTTTGAGCTACACCCTTATCTTCTAGTAACGCTAATGGTTTTAGGGATTAGGAAGGTTATATTTCGAGGAAGTGTACCAGAATTTGTGCATAGGGAGAGTGGAAAACAATTTTTTCAAAACACCCCCAGTACCTCAGAACAAGAATCGAACCTCAATCTCCTCGTCATCGGCAGTCTAGTCTACTACGAGAGCAGTGCGGCCACTAAAGTAGGTATTTTCAAAGTGTGTTTATATCTTCCCTCCAAGCATTCCCAACATTTCTTCAACTTTACCCTCCAAATATTTGACCTTTAGACCACAAGCGTAGTTTTTCAAAAAATAAATATGCCTATCTTAAAACACGTGACTTTCTGTATTAAATAACAGAATAATAATCATCCATCTATTTTATTACAATTGAACTCACTAAGAAAACAACTTAGTTCACTTGATTGACCTAATTTCCGTTTTATTCGCACCAGTGGGCACGCGGACAACGGCGTCAGTCTAACTAATATTATCTTGTATACCAGCGATGGGTAAGTTGGATTTAGAGTTCCGGCCGTATTTATATTGAGAAGTTTTCTCACTAAAGGCTTTCCTACTCTCCCTCAAGGCAAATGCGTTCACACCTCATTTGAATTCTATCTTCCTCATCTTTAACCATTTTGTGCAAATATTTTGGATGTATATGAAGACATGAAAAAAGGAAAAAAAAAATAGTTTTAAATAAATAATTTTAAAGAAATATTAGTATCTAGTTAAATATTGACTAACATAGTGTTAATCGGTGAATATATGCACTATATCATGACAGGATTCTTAAAAAAACTGTCTTGAGCTGTAGATTCTCATTAAAGTCCTTAAACGTCTTAATTTTCGTTGGGCTTTTACTACGAGCTCTGTAATTTAGGAGAGTTAGAAGGATTAATTAGGCGCATTTTTCGCCTGGATATGACGATTAATAAAAATAGCTCATCCTAGCTATGAGTTTTCCTAATAATAACGATCACAAATTATGTAATACACGTTCTCGGAGTAGAAAACGGGTTATTTCCTGTTTAAGAGGCCACTCTTGTTGAAAGCGAAATTTGTGGTAATACCTTTAGGGTAGCAGCAAACACTTTAAATTATTCCACTTGAATGTGCCAAGTACATTGGAGAGAAATGGCTCATTATTTATTGCAAGAAGCGTTTACTGTACGGACTTCCTTGCAATCGAGTTCACTAAAGACTGCAAGTCACGCGATTTAAGAGCTTCGCCTAAATAGATAACCACAACATGGCATCAAAGTCTTAGCCTCATTGGTAGACTCTTCGTTATTTTCAAAACTCTGTAAGTTGATAATAACCTTTACCTTGAAAGCGGGGTCAAATAAATGGGCTGTAGATATAGGGTTCGATCCTAGAAGGAGAATAAAATTATCTTGAATTTTATTTAGTGCACCGAGTCATACTAGCGGTCCAAGTTGCCTGCATATTTACACGAATGTGGTTAGAATGAGTATATTTAGAAATAATGTACCAGCATTTTCAGGGAAGGAGGAGTTGGAAACTCCTCCAAAACATTCGGCCAGGATTCAAACCCTGACTTCCCCATCACCAATAGAACATATTAGACGAGACAGACGCAGACTCATATTAAGCCTTAGTGAAAAGTGGAGGGGTGTGACTCGTCTGAGCTATAAGACATAGTCACACCACTAGGTCTGGAAATACCCGCTTCGGTGGCTGCGTGGTCTAGTCTGAGTAGACTAGACTGCCGATTACCGGGAGATCTAGGTTCGAATCTCGGTCAGCTGTACTGAGGTTTTTCCCCCAGAATGGTTTTCCACTCTCCTACCACGCAAATGCGGGTACACTTCATGTGAATATAACCTTCATAATACCTAAACCATTAGCGTAATTAGTAAATAAACGTATAGCCCGAACGGGTAGTAAGACGCGGTGCTAAAAAAAAGTTTGACGATGATATAAAAATGTAGAGAGATCTTTATCATCAATAAAATATTTATGAGGGCATTGCGGACAAATTAAAATTGAAAATATTATTTTATTTATTTCTCTAAGTTTTATAAACTTTTTAAATGATTAATATTTTCTATATTTCAAGTGTTACATGTTTTAATAACTTTTTACACTTTATAAATATTTTAAATAAGTTTTGACTATTTCCCCTTTAAACCATTGATGACAAATTTGTGTTTTTAACTGTAAATTATTCTATTATTTCACTATTATAACATTTTTTTTTTTAATTCCATTTATTTTCAAACATAAATAAATTTAACAGTGCTTCAGGACAGTACCAAAATATATTTTAAAATTATAAACAATTTTGTGCTTTTCTTAAAAATTAATGTAAGTGCTCTTGAGCGGGAATGGAATGGAAAGGGAGTTAAGCCTACGGTTTTGCAATTTTTATAGCAAACATTTATTTAATGTAAAAAATAAATATAATAGTGCTTTTATGGTTGCATTTAGTTTTATTTTCTACACATAGTAACCTCAACAGTTCTTGAATATGTTTTATGAGCAGAACATAACAAATATTCAAAAATTGTTCAGATTACTATGTGTAGAAAACGCATCTACTGAAACAATATTTTAGTCATTGTGTAAACTTTTTTGCTATAAAAACTGCAAAACTACTGGGTCTTAGCCCGTGTTTTCATCCACTCCACCTGTCAGCTGGCAGGCAGAGAATCTCAGGAGTGGAATATAGGACAAAAACGCTCTAAATAATGTGATATAGTTTTTCAATGTAAGTGTAAGGTGGGGGGGGGAATAGGGTTAGAGGGTGTCAAATGTAGAAGGAAAGGGGTGTCCAAACGACATTTTCACAGGACATAAAAATCTGTAGTGCTGGCCCTAGGACACAGACAAGGTATACACCATACCCACAGTGCCGGATTAAGCTAGTTTGGGGCATGTAGCATAATGTTATAAACGGGCCCCAAATTTATAAAAATACATATAAATTTTAAAATATAAGTAATTTGCATGAAAAGTAAAGTTATTCAATACTTTAATTTGCTATTCAGCCGGTTAAACGTTAGTACGGTACATTATTCAGAGGCAGTTCTAGCCTGGCGTAGTTTTGACAAAATAATAAATATTTGCGTTTAATGTAACAAAGTAGGGAAAAAACCATTTTCCATTTTAACCAGACAAATTTTCAATTTAATTTTTTTTTCTATTGAGGTCCCTAGAAAACGTGGGGCCCTGTTAAGCGCGGGGCCCATAGCATATACTACTTTTGCTACTGTGTTAATCCGGCACTGCATCCCCACAGACCTCAGGTTAAAATGACTGCGCTCCTTCAACACAATTATCACTTAATGCCGCTAGGTTTTTTAAAAAAAAAAGCTAAATTTAAAAATGCTCACACAAACTGCTCATTACGATTACAGTGGTCTCTTTATGACGAACATGTTAAAAGTGAGTCGTTTAACAACGGAACATCTGGAAGTGTTTTTTTTTCACTGGGCGTTGACACTAGCGAACCCCAGTGTTGATGGACTCAACCTGGCTCAAGAAGCGCAGCGAAACTTCCGTAAGGCTGAGTATCTGGTGTACACTTGTCTGTGCCCAAGGAGAAAGTATAGCACAGAGCTAAAAATAGATGTGCAGTAAAGAACAGCATTATTTTCTCAAACATCTGTTCCTCAGTAGTGCGTGTCTTTGTTTACTACTCAAGTGCCTCTTGACATGTGAAGCATGTCCCACTTGAGTTTGACTCGCTCCGTCACATACGACGCCAAAAGAACTTGTGTTTGTCTCTAAAACAACACTGAAGAGGGCCATCATTACAGCTCAGAAAACAAATAACACTCTCATGAAACAAATATCACTATTTAAAAAAAACTACTTTTTAAACCAATGAATGCTGTTAACGGCTTAGTTTGAGGGATATTCATGATCATGGTAGTTTAGAGGAAATGCACCCATCTTATCGATACAAAATGGAAATTAGAAAATCATATTGATAAAATTGTATCTATAAACCCACCCCCGATGCACCCGGCTGAGATCCGAACCCCAAAATTTTCGTTACATGCATTCCAGTCTATTTAGAGGCTGAAACCTTAGGCCAGGCGTGTCAAACTTGTTTAATCCTAAGGGTCACACTGAGAATTGAAAAAACTTAAGGGGCTGCATTTCAAAAATTTCAATATGTCACCATCTAAATAAAAAGAAAAATTCTTATTTGTATAAAAAAAAGTAAGCTTGTATAAAATCTTATAACCTTAATTTTTACCAGAATTATGGACTCTTTTTATTTGCAATAACGGTATTTAGTGAAAGGCTTTTAACTTAGTGGTAACTTCCCTTTCATTAGTGATGATAAATGGATATAAGCCGTGATCTCTTGGGTGATTGTTCTTTTTCATAAAAGAAAACCGCTCTTCACATACTCGTGTGCTGCCAAACATTGGACATATTTGGTGCACAAATCTAACCATTTTATTAAAATCAATCTCTGATGAGTAAAGAATTTGAATTTGTTTTATCAACCTCACTTGCTATATATCCCCAAATAAAGGCCAATTTGCAAATGTAATAGTACAAAATGGTGTATTTATACAACGTTTATTAAAAGAAGAACAGGACAGCATTGTATACATGTTGTTTCATCAATGGGTCCGCGGGCCGTCACAAAATCATAGATCAGGCTACATGCCGCCCGCGGAATGCCTGTTTGGCATGTTTGTCGTAATAACTATCGAGCCTGTAGCTTGATACTTCCATTTATGGTAAGAAGGAATACCTGAAAGGTCTTTTTTCCTAACAAAATCCCACTATATTGTAGAATCCTGGCAGGGAAAAAGGTCTTTCAGAGCAACATTACTACCATAAACAGGATATATATTGATTGATGTATCCAGTAATCAGTATCATTATCTTTTTTTTTTGTGAATTGCAAATTGACTATTATACTAAATAACAATATTTTACGACAAAGTGTTGTTACATGTCGTGGAAAAAAGAACGTTTATAAACTTAGTTCTTTTCTAGAACAATTTAATATTAATTATTTACATATATATATATATATATAACTATCTCTGTAGTCTAGTGGTCAGAGTTCCTGGCTACAGATCCAGAGGTCCCGAGTTTGATACCCGGCCCTTCCACAATTTATATGTGAGGCCGTTGGGAATGAGGTCAAAATCAGCCTCATGAGGACTAACAAGGAGCTACTGGAATAAATAATTGCCAGCTCCTGCTTAGATAACTGAGATAAATGGCTGGAGGCCTCGTAGTGCTGACAACCTGACATCCTCTGTCCGCAAATGTTGGTACTATAATCGCTAACAGTGGTGGCAGCTCGGTTGGTATAGCTCGCTTGCGTGCTCACAACATGGTGTTTTTTTTCTACATATGTATAATTGTTGCTGGCAAATCTACTAAGATGAATATTTATTGTTTCTATATTAACCTCTCATACATTGAATTCATCTTCCAAATGTAAGTCTGGTAATCTTGTTTCTAATTGAATGTACTATTACAATCCGCCATTAGAATGAAATTTTAATATCTCAACTTAGTGTTCTGCTTAAGAGGATTATTTATATTGATTTTTTAAACCTTTTAAATTACCTTGTAACATTCAAATTAAAATTGTAAAATCAACAATAACACTCCAAAATAATTTAAAAATATATTCCTTAGTTGAAGTACATTTCGAAACCGATATTTTGCGGCTTGCCCAACCGGGAAGACGTGTAGCGATGTATATGATTAATATGGAACTATATTATAACCAGTTTTTAAGACTGTCTTTGACAGGCTGATTTAACGTAAACTGGGTATGCTATGTCAGAAGTCAGTAAAAAAAAATCCAATCCACTGATACCTTATTCATCGCTGTAGGCTTTGTATTAGTTGAGACAAAGGGATGTTGACAACAGAAATAATATATAAGAGTGTTAACATGCCAAGCATTATATTTATTGGTTAAAGATTAAACTAAGACTAACCAGTCTTTAAAAAAAATACAGTTTAATCCTGGATACTGAACGTGCAGCATAAAACTTAAAAACTAACTTTATTTTATAATAGACACAGCACCTAGGACCCCTACTGTTAAATCCGCATTGTTAAACCTTTTGGCCATGTCGGAATCGGAACAAAAGTTGCGAAGTAGAGAAGGCAGACGCGTTACAGACTTAGCTTAAGTGTCTTGATAATTCTCACTTATTAAATCTTGAGAGTGTCTCAGACGAAAAATACAATAATTAATCTTTTTTAAATAAAAGCAACAGTACCGGTACTAATTTTAAATAATATTTGTGACCCGCTTCGGTGGCCGCGTGGTCTAACGTGCTACTCTCGTGTTGAACTAGACTGCCGAAGGCGGGGAGATCGGGGTTCGATCCCAGTCGGGTGCACTGAGGGTGGTTTTCCCTAAATAGTTTTCCACCCTCCCTCCTCTCAAATACGGGTGTAATTCCTCTAAATTAACCTTTATAATCACTAACAACTTAGTGTAATTAGTACATAGGCGTACAAACCGAACGGGTAGTAAGACGCTGTGCTAAGAAAAAGAAAAAAAAACCCACTAATATTGGTACATGATTTTATTTTTTTCTCGTAATATTTATTTAAAAGCAATCTGTGTTTTATACATCACAGTCTAGTTAGTATAAACTAGATTTTTCCATTATTAAAAAAATATAAAAGTAGAACAAACATCATATACTCTGGTCAACCTAGTAGAGATAAAACCCAAAATACTTAGGTTTTCAAAGGAAAATTGCTTCAAGCTCTCAAACACAATGTTTGGACCTTTTTTTATAAGTCACATACGTAAGTAAATTTCTCAGAGTTCGATTCCTTACGTGTTGATGGGTAGCTTTTAACTAGTAGTATACGGTATTCCAAATGTCTGCAATTTTCTTACTTCGCCTCTTACTTCCGTTTTGGACTATCTCCATTTGTATAGGCTAATAAGTTAGTATGAATAAGGAATATAATATAAGCCAAGACTTAGATATGGTCGTTATTAAATTACATAGGTATGAGTTCAAATAAATTTAATTAATAGATTGAATATTTATGATAAATATCGTTATGATTAACACTTTTACAAGTTGTTTATACTCAATTTTTTTTATGTTTTTCCTTAACACACTTTGATATTTAAAACATCTACCTTGACTACATTTATTATAGTATGAGTCAAATTGGTTAAACTAACAATCATGACATAATCCACAAATAAATGACAAACTAGTTTTTAACGAGAGTGAAAATAAAACATTTAATACAACAAGTTAAAACATAACTATTCAAAAGTTGGTGTTTGCTTGAATTGTAAAAGTTGCAGTATCCAAATTACTTTCTAAAATATTCTAACCCTATTTTTTTATAAAACTATCCAAGTCTTATATGAGATTTCTGTTCCCGTTACTCCTTTAAGTGTTCCAGTGTATGATGGGAATTACTGGAACCTTAGTTATCTGACGTGTTTCGGTACTCGATTATTACGTACCATAGCCATGTAACTGTAAAATTAAAATTAAAGACTTAGTAAAGAATATTGGATAATATAACAGTTAGATTGAGTGAAATATGGAACATAACATAGACAAAAGAATAATGTAACAATGTTTAAACAAATATTTGTGTATGTGTTATGAATAAGAAAGGTACAACTTATATGTACCCACATTTCATAAAGGGAAAGTGGTACACTAGATAGGGAAAAAACTAAGTATACCCGGTACCAGGATTCGAACCCCGAAAGCCCCGCTACAATAAAACCAGACAAGACAATATCTACGCTTTGTTACCGTATCTACCGATGCAGGTTGGATAAAACTGAGGATAAATAAAAGAGTGGAAAGGCGATTGGTGGTTGCTCTCTGCCAAAAGCCGTCAATGTCTTCTCAACTATGAGAGCCTCTATATTCAAGCGTCCGTATCTTATGGTTAGCACTAACGACTCTGTCCTGCATATTAACTGGGACAGCAGTTTGGTCGGAGTTTTCGTTCTGAAACGTAGGAAAATGGACCATTAAGGCCGCATTAAACAAAAATATGGCCATAACATTTTCTTTTCACATTTTAGCGATTCTTTCCTCTTTAGATAGAACTAAGAGTCCAAATAAAAAAAGATCATGTTTAACAAAATAAAAATATAAATTTTATGTATATGACCTGGACCAAATCCTCCATATTAATGGTACATTTGTGACTATTTGGGCTTTATCTGTCTGTTTTCTAATTTAATATAACTACTTGAATACCAGGTGTTGTCGTTTTTGACATATAATAGCTGAAATAACTTTTTAAATACATTATAGTTATTAGCGTATGGATACATTTAACTAGATTCAGTAAATTTTATAATTGCCAAATAATGTTCAATAAATCACAAAATAGACAAATCTTTTCCGAAGCCTGTCGTTGTATTTATTTTGTAGTATTTTTTTTAACTCGCCCATTTAAATCGAAAGTTAACGACGATTTATCTAATTATTAGGGATGAGCTATTTTCAGATAAAGTGCAGCAACACTAGCGTTGAGAGGAGATAAGAAAAGCACGGTGATTATATCACATGTGGGGTTACTGGTCACATGTCACTGCTTGTAAATATATTATGAGCCTGAAGCCTTAGACTGTTTGACCACTGGTAAGGCTTACTATATTTTAGTACTCTATAGCAGTGTTTCCCAACTGGTGGTTCGCGGACCGGCACCGGTCCACAGGCTCGTTCCTGCCTGTCAGCAAATAAATTCCTAATTGTAGCTATAAAATCTACTTGTACTTGTGTTTTAAGGACGCATATGAAAATCCCTATCACTTCTTGTTGCTGAGAATCAATTACAAAGAAATATACTAAATTAACACTTAAGTTTAGTTTTTTTACGTTTATCGGTCAAGCTAGTATTTATTCGTGGGATCCTCAATTACTTGTTTCTGACATGTATTTACTTATTTATTTGGTTGTTGGTGTGCTGCTGTGTGTAATAAAACTGAGCTTAAATCTATATTAATATAATGAAGAACTTATTTGTCTGTCTGTCATGAGCATTGCGCAATATCTACCACAAGCAGAGGGTTGGAGTTTTAAAATTAATGGCCCTGTGTGCGAACATGTGCACCTCGAAGCTGGAATTTCAAATTTTTGATTAGATTTTTTTGAATTTTTTAAAAACTGGGCAAGAAGAAATAAAATGAAGAGTTTTTTATGTCTGTCTAAACAAAGAAAAGCATGACCCGAGGTAACCACGTAATGCATTGCCTTACAACGTCTGGTGCTTCTGCTAATACCTAGTAAATTCGTTGGTCAGATTACTAATTTTTGTAGATAGCTTACACAGTTCACAATTACAATAATCGAAGCACAAAAATTTGTCAAACATTTATAAATAAGAATAAATGTTAGTGAAATAATGTGTGGAATCTAGATTTGACACGAATTAGTCCTACTTTGGATAAATTTGGGCTTGTCCCTAGATCCTTGAACCTTATCGGACCTTCATACATAACAAATAATAATTAATTTATTTGTTCTACTAATTAGAAAAGTTTTATAACCATTGTTTTAGAGTGCTAAGTTGTTATATCTTGAAAAATTAAACTATTTTAAGGAAATTAATAGAGCTGGGTAAATCTAAATAAAATAAACCATTCACCTGGAGAGAGAATGAAAAGTCACTGTTCTAAAATGTAAGTATATAAACGCCAACACTAATATTTATCCTAGAATATTTTTTTAGCATCGCGTCTTACTACCCATTCGGATTATACGCACATGTACTAATTACATTAATGTGTTAAGAATTATGAAGGTTTAATTAAGATAAAATGCACCCGCATCTGCGTGGAGAGAGAGAAAGAGTGCAAACGCCTGAAACCATGTTCATAGTGACTTTTCAAGCAGCATGTATTCATTCCGCATAAAGACTAGATTTAGACTCTACCGAGATTCAAACTAAGGTTTCTCAAAGGGAGGGCGGTCATAGTCTGGAACGCAACCCTTCAATGGCCTTGAGAATTCCTGAGTCCACAAGAATATTGAGCTGAGGTGGAAGGTACTATATTTTTAGTAACACAATTATCAACCTAATAGTTATTTGAAAAATAAAAATAATGTCATAACGGGGAAAACACATCTTACGTTCATGACGGGGTTTGAAGTAGAATAGAAAATGTTCTCCATCGTCAAGAAAATTAGTTTTACCCCATGACACGGTTTTTGCTAATGAATGACAAGGAAGCCCATTATTTGTGCTAGCCAGTTACTGCACTTCCTGTTCTTGAGGAGGAATGTACCTAGCCCAACATTTAACTTAATTAAGATGGGCCAACCCGCACAAGGTATTAAGTACTCTCTTTGCAAATAGAATTTAGAAGATTTAATATTTTACAGATACGCCGTATAAAAACTTATAACTGACAACACACATCGGGGGACGCGTGGACTAAGAGTCAATGAAGTCGTTTTGCCGATTGACAAGCTAGAAAAAATGCTAATTATATTTCACCAACTAATGCTCATTTGCTTATCAAAATTATTTATGCTGAAAATATCAACGGCGAGCACGCGGACGCAGGGATTAGTCTAAGCGGGTGAATCAGAGGTCGGGGTTGTAATTCTGGCCGGGTTTACTGAGTTGGATTTAACTTAATGTTCTTCAACCCTTCACGCAAATGAGGATAAATTTCCCCTGAATTCCACCATCTCATTCAAACCTCATTGACCTCAGGGTTGTTGGGGTTAAGTTCTCGCCTCAGAACACGATGTTCATGGGTTCAAACCCAGCCAAGATAGACGGATTTTTCTTGCGCGATAAAAACTCGTAGCACACATTCCTTCGGAGGGCAAGTAAAGCCGTAATTTTCGTGTCTATTGTGGCATTCTGATGAAATTGGTATGCCCTACCGTGTTCGCTCGTAGAAATTCAGTATGAAACGCAAATGGGAACTACCATACTTTCCGAATTTCCCAAGGCATGGGACTTCTCCACCAGATGTTGCAGGCAGCAATAATCAGCCGAGGAGCTAAGTGCATTCCCAACGCTGGATGGTTAGAAATCACATCAAACCAACCTCCGGGTTGTTGACTTAAGTTGAAGTTTCAAACCTCATAAGTGTAAATATACTAGCTGAGAATAAAAATTGCTTGGAATTTAACTAGTGTCCTTAACAGAAATGAATAAATACCTTGACTGACTGGTTATACCCCGCATGTATGGAATGCGTAGCAGGTTTCCAATTCACTGAAACGTGTGACTCGACCAGTCCACATCCTCCGTAACTCCATAACCTTATTGTTACTATAGCCCTAGCTATATCTCAACATCGTACACACTTTGAATCCTTAATCACATGAAATGGAGTCAAATAATGGTAAAGTATAATACTTTGTCAAATCGATCTATTTGAACCAAAACCATTTCAGAAAATCTAGTAGTAAGAATCAAAATTTTCATATTTTTTTAAAGTTAAAATAACAATAGATTTTGAGGCTGTTACATGGTAGAGCACTGAAGTTTAGAAATCTCACATTATCTAATAAGATGTTTGTTATTTTATAATATTGTTTGCAACAAAATGTAAGCGAAAATTATCAGCAGGCTTACGACCAATTCCTCATCAACTGCTTCCTGCCTGTGGCCGGGTCAGTTTAGTAAAATAACTCCATCTTTATATATTCTTCCCCCTCTCTTCCTTCTTTAATCTCGTCCATTCTTATCCTCTCACTTGAACACTTTCTGTTATTTGCTCTTCCTATCTTTTTCTTGGCCTTCCTTGAGGTATTTTTCCTAGATATTTCATTTCCAACATTTTCTTCTGCATCCTCTCTTTTTCCATTCTCATTACGACAGGCTTAGTAAGCCGGTGGCTGAAACAAACTCATACTCGAAAAAACAGTAAAATGCCGTATTATGTCAAAAAGAAAAGTTTAAATTTTGAGGTTAACTTAAAAAAAAATCGACAACGCCTTACGCGAAAATTTTTACTTCCTAAAGTGAAGAAAAAGGTCAGAAACCTAGATTTAGCCTTACTTTCTCAATAAAGTCGTGTTTTGATAGGGTCACAACAGAAAATGTTAAGTTAGTGTAGGATTGTTTTATAGGATTTTGTGTAAACTTTCCCAAGATTCTAAACACCTAAAACTTAAAATTTAAACTTATTTAACTATTCAAAATTCTCGCAGACATTTTGGTGAAAGCAATATTGAAAAATAACAAACCAGTTAATAAATAATTCGAGATTTCTAAACGTCTGCAACGCCTCTAAGTGCTTTCCTATATTGCACCTTTAAAGTTTATGGCCTAATGTTCTAAAAATAATAGGGCTATACGTTTAGAAAATGGGGACGGAACCCCTAACTGTTCATTACTGATACTTTTATTTCGAGAAGCGCCTCTATGTTCCTTCATTTGTCCACCTCTTATTTGTTATCCGTATTCCGTAACAGTCCGTAAATATAGTAGGCCTACTTGGAAAGTTAAAGTTGACACAACTTCTACGTACTATTACGAAGTAGCGATTCGTGGTTAGGGTCTTTGTGTACACATTAATCTGCTATTCCAGAATTGATCTGTTTCGAAGTAGTCTACAGAGCTACAGTTCAGGATTCTGTGAACACATTAATTTTTAATTACTGTTCTATATGCTATATATATTTGCAGATTTGAATTTTGTACACATTTCAATTTTTTATTCTGGGACCACGAACTAAGAACCATATGGATACGAAATATGTAGACGAGGCTTTGTATACACGTCCAACAAAATAAAGAACGTAGAAGAAAGGTAGAAACATGTTTACAAAAGAAAAAGACACGGCGCTCGAGGGAAAGACATGTGGGACAGATGGCAGCCATGGAATGTCAAGGCCCTCACTAATCTATTTATTATACGTCCACGTGAACCATCTCGTAAGGCTAAAACTATGCCACATACTTATCATACTAACTGGCCCTTTGGAGCGTGGCGGCATTATTATAACACGTTCACTATTTACATATCTAGCAAAGATGCAGTGGCAGTGAATTAGGTGGCGTCCTGTGTCTTTGTTTTTAATGTTACGCGTGATGTTTTCACAGCCTCTCACTATCCTTTCGGGTTATTCTCTTTCACACACACACACACACACACACACACATATATGTATAGATATAGGTATATATATATATATATATTTATTTTACGTTTTAATTTAATTTAATTTTAGCACCGCGTCTTACTACCCGTCCGGGTTATACGCTTAAGTACTAATTACACTAGTGGATTAGGAATTGGGAAGGTTGAATTTAGAGGAAGTGAACCCGCATTTGCGTGGAGGGAGAGTGGAAAACCCTTTAGGAAAAACCACCCTCAGTTCACCCGACCGAGATTCGAACCTCGATCTCCCCGTCCTCGGTGGTCTGGCTCAACACGACTGGCGCGTTAGCCAACTACGCCACCGAGGTGGGTTATATTACGGTAATGTTGTAGGAATGAGGATGGTATAATTTAGATGAAATCCACCCACATTTGCGTTGGGGGTAGGGGGGAGGTTCGGGAGTAGGAAACCATTTAGGAAAATCTACCCACACTGCACCCGATCGTAATTCAAAACCCGATCTTCCCGTTAACATCAATCTAATATATTGTGTGAATAACACCTATACCCGTCTTTTATTTTAATAACTACTAGTAGTAGTATTTAGATTATAGTTTTTGAACCAACTTATGTTAGAAAATTACTTACAAGCTAACTTGATTCTAAGACAGGCACGACTCTATAAGATTCCACCAATGATAAGTCTTTCGGTCTTGCTGGGAATCGAGAATGTGTATCTTGGTTTTATTAAGAATTGCAACCAATTTACCTAAGGTGTATAACGTGTTAAATTAAATCCTTTATAGCAAGGAAAGTAGAATAAGTTTTCACGTTAAAAAATTGTTCCAAGTAAAAATCTTAATTTTAAATGAGGCTAACCACATGACACATACATTTTTGACTTGAAACTTCCCGTTCGGAAAGCATTCTGTTTACTAAGTTTAATGTCTCCTAAACTAGCTTAACCGTAAATTCAACCCTAATGTTCGCTGAACGTTTCTTAATCCACTCGACTGGTTTCGGTGGCAGCATATTATAAGGCGTCACTCTTGCAATAGTCTGGATTTCTGAATATGAGTTTGACGGGGTTTGAATCTCGTTCGGGTGTACTGAGTGTGCTGTTTCCTAAATTATTCAGTAGTCTTTCTTCACTCAAATTCAGGTACATTTCCTTTAAAATTCTACCTTCCTCATCCCGACAGCACCAGCATTGTTATTATGTATGCATATAGCCAGAACGGGTAGTGAAACACATAGAAATATAAGGTCAATTTTATTTTTTCATTTTCATATTGCAACATTTAGGTTAACTTTAATTTATTTATTTTTATCAAAGCCTTTTGTTGTTGTACCACCTGCCGAGGAATGATTGAATTTACATATTATAGTTTGTATTAAAATATCTTCGCTTCTTTTTTTCTTATGGACAAGATTGCTCGACACGAAATTCCTGGAGCAATGTTTGCCCTGAACAAGTCATTAACCTTTGACTGTGGAGTTGGAATGAGGGATCCTGGTTCTCGCTCTGGGATGTTTCAGTATCACTCGTTTGATTATGCCGATAACTCAATTCTTGAGTCCACCTGTGGTGCCACTATCAAAACCGGTCACTTCAACTCTAGTGATCGCCACGAGGTTTTCCGCTTAGTACTGAGGAGAGACGCGAGAGTTTCTTGCACAAATAGGAACAGATGAAAAGGTCATGTGCACAAATAAGGATCGATTCAAAGGTTTTGTGCACATATAGGGATCGATTAAAGGTTCTATGCACATATATAGATCGATGAAAAGGTTTTATGCACATATATAGATTGATGAAAAGGTTTTATGCACATATATAGATCGATGAAAAGGTTTTGTGAACATATAGGGATCGATTAAAGGTTTTATGCACATATATAGATCGATGAAAAGGTTTTATGCACATATATAGATCGATGAAAAGGTTTTGTGCACATATAGGGATCGATTAAAGGTTTTATGCACATATATAGATCGATGAAAAGGTTTTGTGAACATATATAGATCGATGAAAAGGTTTTGTGCACATATAGGGATCGATTAAAGGTTTTATGCACATATATAGATCGATGAAAAGGTTTTGTGAACATATAGGGATCAATGCGAGGGTTTCATGTACAACTAGGGATCGGTGATAAGGTTTCTTGCACAAATATGGCTCGATGTGATGGTTTCATGCACAAATAGGGATCAAAGCTATGGTTTCGTGAACAAATAGGGATAGGTGATAAGTTTTATTGCACAAATATGGCTCAATGTAATGGTTTAATGCACATATAAGGGATCAATGCAAAAATTTTGTACATAAATATGGATCGAAGTAGAGTTTCGTATACAAATAGGGATCAATGCAAAATTTTTATGCACAAATATGGATTAAAGCGACGATTTCATGCACAGACAGGGATCAATGAAAGAATTTATTGCACGAATAATGAATGAAGCATGGGTTTTATGCACGAATATGAATCAACGAAAGGGTTTTGTTCACAAATAGGAATACATGTGAGAGATTTCCACACAATAGTGTTGTCCACCCCTCAAGTAGGGATCAAAGTGTCACCAGCGTTGGGACAGAGATGAACATTTCATATCATCTAATCACAGAGGAAGATGGTGTATTCTTAAAGGCTTTGTTTATACTAATTAGAGTTGGGGTCAAATCACATATTTCTTGAATCCAACTCTTAAATTTTATTTCGAATCTCGATTCCTAATTCGAATCCTCAAATCTTAAAAATATATATATATATAAGTTAGTTTTAATTAAAGTGCAAATATCTCAAATTTAAATTTAAAAAGTTGTTTAAGGCATTCGAGATACTTTTTGAGATATTTACGAATCTGGAATCTCTCTATTATGATAGTATTTGAGAGATTTGAGGATTAGAGCGTCCCATCTTTAGTTATAATATTGACGTACAAAGATATCTAGTCTACAGAAGGCAAGGAACCTAGACTTTAGTGATACTCTTCCGTTAAGGAGTGGCTGCAGGGGACACAATAAAAGGTAAGTGTTTTTGCAGTTTTTGTATCAAAACTTTTTTTTTGGTCAACATAAATTAAATTCTGCCCCAGGAGAAACATAAAGCTTAATTTTCTTCACATGGTGAACTCAACACTTCTTGAATATCTGTCAAAGATGTCCTGGAATTTAATGGCAACTTTTTTCCTTCATTTAAAAAGTTTTGTCATTTAACGCCGCAATGCACATGACATATATTCAAGGACAATTGATATCACCATCTGAATAAAATTAAACTTTGTTTCTACTAGAGAAATATTTTATTTATTTTGGCCAAACAAAAACGGCAAAAACACTGATCTTTTCTCTCGTTCCCTACATCCTAACCTTAAATCACCAAGCGGTGAAGTCGATGCGTGACTTTGAAAAGATAGCTTTAACTGCCGTTAATGATTTATTGCAACTCATTGGATAAAGTTTCTAGTGTTAAAGGCCTTGGGATAAATTAAATTGAAGCGAAAAACATTAAAACTTGGGATGAATCTAGTTTATTCTATTTCATTTAATTTTTCTGGAGGAAAAAAACAAAAGAGGATTTTGTTTCAATTTCACATCTCTATTCTCTGATTTGCTGTAGATCAGTTAAAGCTTTAATATTTTAATCAAAGTCTTTAGTAACACAAACCTTTCCCCGTTGATTGAATGATTTGAAATTTTTATGGAAAGTTTTTCCATCGGTTCATACTAAGAAAATATTAATTTTGCAAAGAAGGCGGCTTAGGTCACGTCTTCGAGTTTCTTTGTTATTCTTTTTAGTTTGGACGATGGACATGTTATTTTTTCAACAGAGCCACCCTTTTGTGAGCTGTGTCATCTCTCATGGATCAAGCTACGTCAATGTGATGTTTATTCAGCTCTTTTTTTTCATCTCATCTTTTATTTAAACATCAAAGATAGGAAAATAAGTTTCGAGTTATTATATTATATATAGGTACAAATAACTTTGCTCCAAGCATACTGATTAAAAATAATAATCATATAAACAATTTTCTGTTACCTGTAGTATAGTAGTTCAGTATGAAAGAAAACTCTCGACTTTCCTTATATTTATCCTAAGGGGTAGTGCTGAGGAAAATATAATTTATAGGAAATGAATCTACATTTGCGTGGGGGAAAAGGGGAAAACTACTCCAAGCAAACCCGACCAGGATTCGAACCACGACATCCTTACAACTGGTAGTCCAGCCTATTATGAAAGATATGCCATTTACCTTTAACGACCACAGGCGCGGTATTAGTTTTTAACACGAGGTTTAGGTGGATCTTAACGTGTGCTCTAGAAGTAAAAAGAAAGAGTTTTGGATAAAACGCCTTGAGTACACCTGACCAAGATTCAAACCTCAAGCTCACCGTCATCGGTGGTCTGCTCTACTGAGAGAGTAGCGCCTTAGACTATACAGTCACTGAAGCGGGGTTTCAGTATTTTTAACGTCCATTGTAGCTCTTCGGGTGAAACGAGTTAGACACGTTTGGGCTGGGATCACACTTGTACCAATAGTCACAAGGTGTAAGGCGTCGGCTTCGTAATATATACTGTATATACATTAACAAAAACGTAGACTTGATGATAAAGGAAAGACTTCTAGCATTCAAGGATTCGATCATGCCCGCAGGGTGTGCTTTAAACACATCGTATGACAAGACGGGACAGAAGACACCCTGGCCGGAAGTGGTAGATAGCGCCCCAAAGATGTCGGGAGACACGGTGCAGACATGAACAAGATAGCTCTCTCTCTCTCTTTCATATCACATGTTACTTAGATTAATAGCATACGTAAAATAATAACCTCTGGTTTGCCGGGGTGATATCGAAGTCGGGGCTCGAATCCCGGCCGGGAATATTAAGATTACTTTTACTACGTGGTTTTATACTCTTTCTTAGCGCTAATGCGGTTAGTTCTTCTGAAAATATTACCTTTCTTATTCCTTACCTATCGTTGAAAATATTCCGATAACCCGTATATGTAGAAAATACCTTAAACATAAATGTAGAATTAAAAAAAAAAACATTTCATTGTGGAAATTAATTTACTAAAATTTTATATTTTTTCACTCATACTGTTTGGGATGGTCATGGAATTTAACTCTTGAGGCCAATGTTCGATTACCGACCAACTGCAATGAGGAAGGGCTTTTATATCCTTAATACTAATGAAAGCCACCTAATTTCTTTAAAATTCGCAAAACTCACCTTGCTATCTCGGAGTAGGTAATTAGTTTAAGTAATTGATGGTTAATTTCAATAAGAGTACAGTGAAACTTGAATAATTCAAACTTGAAGGAACCAGGAAAAAATTTGAACTATCAAAAAATTCCAACTAAATAAGTTTCTTGAAAGGAATTGAAAAGCAACACAGTTAAGTTTGCAACCAAGCTCAAAAACTTCACTAAACATATTTTGACATAATCTGGTCACAATTTCTTTAAAAAGTCAGAGATTTTAATCTGTTTTCCTGATTTAAGTCTCTCAGTTATAGTGTATGATTCTAATTGATTTATTGACTGGAAAATTGAATCAATTACATTGTTGCGACTTTCAAAAAAACGCCTGAGTTCTTGGATATGGTCCATGGCTTCTGCCGCACTCGGGATAGGCCTTTCTCAAACTACTGAAAAATTGTCCTCTTCATCACCAGATGGATGTTATTGTTGAGAACTTCGGCAACGATGTCCACATCAGTAACTTCACCACACACTGCCACATCTTCATCCACGCTGACGAAGTCCACATATGAGATAGCAGAATCAGGAGTAACTTCCTCTCAGTTGTCAATAGCTGGCGCAGCTTCAGTCAGAGTCAATCCATAATTTTCTTTCTTGATAAAGCAAGATTTCTTAAAACAATTCTTAATGGTCTCAACTTCCACTTGGTCCTACGCTTGCTTACACATTCTTGAGCCTTGAAGAACGTCAAGCTAGATTTTATGAGTAGACAAATCTCCAGCAAAAATTTTTTCAACCAACAATCGTCTGTATACATGTTTTAGGTTCTTAATTATTCCTTGGTCCATAGGTTGAATAACTGATATCATATTTGGTGGGAAAAAAATAACCTTTAAATTTTCCAAACGGGGAACTTTGTTATGATCAGTACAATTGTCATTGAATAAAAGGATTGTCCGATTTTGTTTGCCAAACTGTTTGTCGATTTTTAAAAGCCATTTTTCAAACATATCACCTGTCATCCATGCTTTTCTATTTGACTCGTATTCCCCTGGCTTCGATTTTACATTTTTGAAGCAACGTATGCTAGCCGATTTTCCAATCATCAACAACGGCAGCTTTTCATAGCCATCCATATTTGCTCCAACCAACAGTGTTGTTCGATCTTTACTAAGCTTTCACCCACCACACCGTTCACTATTAAATGCAAGAGTTTTGTCAGGAGTACACTTGGAAAAAAGGTCCCGTCTCATCGACTTTAAAATGTTTTCTGGTTCTATGTCCTGGATCATTTCTTTCAAGTCTTCCTTCCAATTATCGGCTGAACGCACATTACACCACATTACACAACATACAGCTTTGAAGGAAATTCTGTTTCGTTGTTTGAATCCATCTAGCCAACCTGCACTCGCTTTGAATTCTTTTTTTCCTAATTCAGATGCGAAATGTTCAGCCTTTGCTCTAAGAAGAGGGCCGCTCAATGGGACTTTCTTGTCTCGCACTTGTTTGAACCACTTCAGTGCGCAGTTGTCCACATATGGGTTTTCCGGTCCTCTTAATCTTTTCCTATCATGCCCACTCTCAGTTTCATTGCTCAATTTTTTTTTCTTTGTTTTCCAAACATGTTGAAAGTGTGTCAGAGGAAATTCCGAGGGCCTTTGCAATTTCTGATTTCTTTTTAAGTCCCTTTTCCACTTCTTTAATCAACGCTACTTTTTCGGTCAAAGTTAATGATTTATAGGACTGTGGCTCGGACAGTGACATCACGATACACACACACGCACACACACACATACACACACACACACACTACTGTACAGTATGTGCTAAACAAAACAAAAGCCAAACAAAAACTAAACAATACAATAAAATAAACTCGCACATCACAAGAATATTGCTACGACCGAATCACTAAGAACAGCGCACGTAACCGCTCGAGAAGTTTGACCTTGACTAACGGAGTACAGAACTGTACGTGTAAACAACGATGTATGGGTGTTTTCAAAAATAGAACAACATGGTGCCGTAACAAGAAGTAGGAAAACAATACTGAAGAGTACATTACAACTTACGAAAAGTTCGAAACAACCAAAACAAAATTCAAACTATCCACAATTTTTTTAACATTGTTTTTATACAAAATTCATGGGACTGGGCGAAAAATTCAAATTAAAGACAATTTCGAACTACGGAAATTCAAATTTGTCAGGTTCCTTTTTTTTTACGTTTTTATCGCGTGCTTTCAAACTTCATGGATTATAATAAAATATTTTATTTAATAACTACCTATTTTTTTTATTTAGTTTTTATTACTGTTTGCGCGAAAAGGAAGCGAAAACGAGTAAATCTCCAAAAATACCTTTTGATTTAGTTTTTTGATCGACTACCACTTCCCGAAGTTTAGCAGTATACTTGTGTATAGCCTTGCTTTCTCCTGCCTATAAACATATGTGTTAAAAGTGCACACTCATACGACACCAATTGAAGTCATAAGAAACATTTAACATTTGCCATTTATTTTTTGAAATTTATCATACACACCCCACGCTAATGTGGGTGCACTTTCTATATACGGTTCCTTAGACCTTGCTTCATTTACAAATCAGTTAAATAACATAAGTGTTTAAACGTTTGAAATAGTTAAAAAAGAGAGTTACTAATAAGTAATTATTATACTGTGTTATCCATTAATACATACATCCATTAAAACATTGTTTTAAATTTAATTGTTCATTAGAAAATAATACTAAAGGAAATAATATGTTCAGCTACAAAAATATATAGACTTTGCATGTATGTTCTACAATAATATATTTGTAAGAAAAATTCGATAACCACACAATTATTTCACCAATGACACTAAATATTTAAATAATTGAATTGTCAGAGTTATTATATTTAAAATAATTTTATAAATGTGTTAATAAACGTAAAATAATATAGCTATAATATATTAAATATCATATCATATAATAAATATAAATATAGTATAAAAATATTACTAAAAAAATTGTGTTCTAAAATCGCATGTAGGCGATGATAAATTGATTAGATGTAATTTACCTGTTGGTTTTTGATGTACTTTTACTAGAATTACTGTTATTATTCAAGCTGTTGGAACAATGTGTTGAATAGTTATTGAAAACCATTTATATATGGCCTATACTAATATAGTTTATAACGTAGGCCTGGAGCTGTGCAATACAGCACTTTTGATTTGTAAATCCCCTTTTCCAACTAATGAAGATAACACCTTATTATTGTCATTCCAATTTAATCAGGCGATCACACATATTTGTGGAAAGTATTAATTAACACTTTACAATCAATAAATAAAGTCATAATATTTCAGGCTTAATAAATAAATGTCCTTCCTCTAGAAGTAACTTATTTCATTGATCAATTCCTACCTCAGTGTGATCACTGATTAAACGTCACGCTCATCTAGTTTGTTTTTTCCGGCGACGAGAATGTCAGGGTTCGAATCCAGAGTGGGTGTACAGGGTGTATTTATTCCCGATGTATTCATCCCTCTTCCTCCAGGCTTGTGCGGATGCATTTTATCTAAACTCTAGCTTCCTCATCCGGTCCTCATTAACGTAATTAAATGAATATAACCCGGATGTGTAATAGAACGTGATAGAATTTGTTTTTAATGACAAACCCGAATTGATTATTTTATATTAATGTGCTTTATTCAAAGAGTAGGTATATCACATGATTTTTTATTGAACAATAGGCATGTAATTTCTGTTTCTCTAGTTACTAAACTAACCACGCAAGTTTCTGAATTTATTAAAATATGATATTTGAAGCCTGAAGTTGATCCAGTTGGCCTCTCAAAGCAATGCTTTGTGTAAAGGCTTTACTTTCATCATAATTAAAATGTTGGGGTGTCTAAACACTACTACTTCCTGAGGAATATGCTATAATAGCATCGAAATATCGATGTGTGTGTAAATATGGGTTAGTGTTTTTACTGTTATTTGTGCTCTACCATTTTCCTAATATTCTATCATTTTATTTATTAAAATGTTGACAGTAAAAAATATATACTAAAAATGTATAAAAAGGTTTTATTTAAAAATATATATGCATACATTTAAAAATATTATATTTAAATAGGAAATTATTGATATTACGTTGAGTGATGAGTAACAATTTTAACTCCACTCAATCAAAATAAGACATTTGGAAAATTAGAGGTGTGCTAAGTGAACTTTTTGAATACGAAGAAAAGTCGAAACCGCTGTCAAAGATGTATTTTTTGCTGTCACATAAGTTACACATAATTTTAATCTTTTTAATTTTTAAATATTCCTATCAGCCCATTTGAGAAAAAAGAAAGGTTTAGAGAAAAACAAAACAAAGCACACTGTATTCTTTTATGCTGACGTATCGGAATTTATCTATGTCAACGTTATATCTTAAAAAACTGTTTAGTATCTGTTATAACTTGACTAGACAGCTGATGAGGGGGAGATTGTGGTTCGATCCTGGTCGGGTGTACTGAGTTTTTTTTTCTTCAAAAAATTGTTTCCATTCTCTCTCCATGAAAATGCGGGTACACTTCCTCTAAATTCAACCTTCCTAATCCCTTACCCATTAGAGTAATTAGTATATAAGTGTATAACCCGAATGGGTAGTAAGACGCGATGCTAAAAAAAAGTATATGTTGAAATACTTCAAATTTAGTAAGATATATTTAAAATCTGATGACAATATATTTAAGTTTTCTTCGTACTCCGAAATGTTTTGATAATGTGAAGCTTATTGAGGGTGTCCAAGTTGAAGTGAAGGAGATTTGACCTTCGACTTTGGACGTCTCTATGCACGCCTATTGTAAACTATTTTCTTTAAAGTAATATAGAAGCTATCCAAAATGTTAAAACATGCTCGTGCAAAGTGATTTATTTCACACACAGCGTTACTTGTTTGTTACATCACATATGGGTGTGATGTAGTGACGAGTTCCTTTTCAACGCTTTTATGTACCAAGTCGGGCTTTCAGCAAACATTAATTAATTACGCTAATGGATTAGGGTCGGGGAAGATGAACTTTTAGAAGAAATGTACCTGAACTTGTGGAGAGGGTAAGTGGAAAACATTATTATTATTTATTTAACACTGCATCTTACTAACTGTTTGGGTCATACGCTTAAGTACTAATTACGCTAATAAAATAGGAATTTGGAAGGTTGAATTTATATGAAGTGAATCCGCATTTGCGTTGAGGAAGAGTGGAAAACCATTTAGGAAAAACCACCCCCAGTTCACCCGATTGAGATTCGAACCTAGATTTCCCCGTCCTCGGCAGTCAAGCTCAACACGAAGCTAGCGCATTAGCCAACTACGCCACCGAGGCGTGTAAAAACATTATTAAAGCCCACTTTCAGTACGAGAGTAGCGTGCTAGACAATGCGACCATCGGCGCTGGTATATGACGAGTTAAAAATTGGTCAGTTACAGAGGCGGGAATGGGAGGGAAAGGGTGAACATGGGAGGGAGAGAACTGTTCCGGTTCTTGCGAGTGGCTATACGCGTTTGTTACGTTACGTTACGTTAACAACGTATCCCTCATGAGGTATATGGTAACACTGAGCGGCTGTTTAGAACTTCAAAGAGAGTTCGCTCGTATGGTGGATCACTATTTCATTTCCCCATCGTAAACACACACACACACGCACACGCACGCTGTTTCGCTATGAAACACCGGGTAGGTACTGTACTGTGAGAACAAAAGAGCATTTTCCCATCGAGTGTTTTGTATTTTTTTGATATATACCACTGCTGTTTAGCAAGCCCCTTTTTTATTCAAAAAAATGCGAGTGTTTTATAACACACTTTTAAAGATACAGAAATGTATAGCCTAATTAGCACCGAGTCTTATTTCCCCTCCAGGCTGCGTGCTTGTAATAATTACACTAATGATTGGGGATGAAGAGGTTGAACTGGGAGAAAGTGTATCCTAATTTGGGTGGAGGTGTAGTTGAAAACCATTTATCCCTGACATCCTCATCAGATGCACTTGACATTTATTTTGAAAACCTACCAACGTAAAAAGGTTATCTGAATCTCATTATTAATATTATTACCAAATTCTTTTTTTAACTATAGTAAAATGCCTATTGTTTTTAAAAAAAAGTGTGGTTATTAGCATATATTCAATATGCACAACACACTTAAATTATATTAGCACACACACAACTTACAAACAACTTGACACCCACTTAGGTGGGCGCATGGTATAAGGCGCTACTCTAACAGTAGACTAGACTGCCGATGACGGGGAGATTGAGGTTTGAATCTCGGTCAGGTGTGCGGAGGAGAGTTTTTCAAAAATGGGTTTTTATCTTCTTCTCCATACAAATGTGGGCACACTTCCTCTAAATATAACCTTTCTCATCCCTAAAATAATTTAGCGTAGTTAGTATATAATTGTATAACCCGAACGGGTAGTAAAACAAGGCGCTAAAAAAGTTTGACTTTAGATAGGACACATAAGTTCTTAAACCTAGATATTTACTAATTGACTAGAAGGTCGAGCCCGTATACAAATTATACTACTATAAAGCCACATGGCTGACTCACTCACTCACTCAATCACTCAATTACTCACTCACTGACATTAATGTTTACCCACTTCCAGATAAACTAGAAACTTGAAATTTTGCAAATTTATATCTTCCAGCCTGTAACAAACGTGAAAATTCCAAAAAGTTAAAAAATTTACTTTTTAACCCCCGAAAAAAAAATCAAAATGGTGGAGCAACTTTAAAGTCGGTGCGGTATATACAATACAATACCGGTAACTTGAAGTTGCTACGTTCAAAACAACGCTGGAATTAGTAAGTTTACATCAACTTATCAACTTGAAAAGAAATCTCACTGGGCGTTTGGGGGTGGAGCCCCCAACGAACAAAGCGAGTAGTAGATATAAACCTCAGCACCACAAGGAATCGATCCAAGTTCTCTTTGACTTGTAGTTGACCCCTATAACTACTGAACCTCGTGGAAGGGCAAGTGTTCTACTAATTACATTATTGAAT
Source organism: Timema bartmani (assembly GCA_902151455.1). Classification (NCBI taxonomy): domain Eukaryota; kingdom Metazoa; phylum Arthropoda; class Insecta; order Phasmatodea; family Timematidae; genus Timema; species Timema bartmani. The sequence continues at coordinate 88,513 of CABFWB010001888.1, read as the reverse complement.
ATACGAGTGTTTTTATTTCTCCAATATTGACATAGAAATATGGCGTGGCTTCCTGTTGGTTCCCCCCCCCTTACCCGCTTCCCCAGACTCTCTAAAAAGCTCTGACAAAGGGAGGGTTTATCCATGGAACACATGTGTTTGTGAAAGTTTCAGTGGATCGTTGTTGACGACATAACTTAGACAAACTCTCCCCCCTCCCCAACCAAACCCTTGCTATCACACAAAGTCTGGTCTTACCATGACTGTGACATATGGTAGCAGTTGTTTGACTTATTAGACCAAGACTGCATTGTAGATGTTGACAGATCTATTTGTCAAGTTCAAAACGCTTTGATAGAAGTGGTCTTTGTATCGTAGCGGGCGACTGGCCGACCTGTTTGGACCAAAGAAAATATTTAAAAAATGTAAAACAAAATAATACATAGACCTACTACATTGGAGTGTTTCGTGTTGCTTCTCAAATATATCAAAACATATTGGGTGACGTTCAAGTATTACGTAAGCACCTTTTTGGCCATTTGGACTTTAAGCAAACGCCCAACACCCCTTCCACCTCCTTCTTGCTTACGTTATACTTGTCCACTTTTTTTTTATGTAATTTTTTCATAAAAATGACCATTATTTTTGATGTAATCTATAAATTTTCGGTAATTATTAGCCTAGAGGTGTAAATTAATGGTGTGAAATATTCACAATAAATAATGTTGTAAAATTAATTTAAATTTATTGTACTAAGCAAGTAAAACTATAAGAAATCTATAAATTAATATCAAAAATACTTTAATTTACATTTAATTTAAATTATAAAAATAGTAAATAAATGTATTATTATAGTTATACAAAACTCTGACTGCTATTAATCCAAAGACCGAGGTCCTTGAATCTACATCTTAATACTCTTAATTGTGTCCATTTAGGGTGGTTGGGGTACTGCGCCATTTTTACCCCTCTCTCTCTGTCTTACGTAATCATTGTTCTGACCCCCTCACCTTCCCCCTTGTCAGCAAAATTAAACTAAGATCGAACCCTCCCTTCCCCCAAGGGTGCTTACGTAAGACTTGCATAATTTTTTTAAAAGTTGTTTGAGCTTTCAGATGGATACAGTTGTATTTATTTTAAAAATATAAAATATTATGGTTTTAGATCTACAAGGTCATATGACACTTTATATGTAAGATAGTTTGTTTAAAAAATCTTATTCTCTTTTTGATGTTTACTATTTACATTTGTAGCTAGCTATTGTAACCGTTCTTCGCACTATAAAGTATCTTTGTTATTTTTATTGTATACAATTAACCATAAGGAATAGTAACCAAATATTAAATTATGTTTAAATATTATTCCTTAATTGGTTTAAATTGTGATACAAAAATGCGAAATTAGGCTGACTAATACAGAATGTCAAAATAGAGAGATAGTCTGAATGGGTTTTAAAAACTGACATTTCTTTTGAAGATAAAGTTATAACTTCTCGCTACACAATACTTTGAAGGCTTGCCTGTTGGTGCTAACAAGAATGAAAGAAGATTGTCACATTATAAATAATTGGTTGTTAAAGGCTTGTAATTAAATCCAATCAAAACTATTTTAGAATTTTTTACTGTATTTATCCCGTTTAACGTTTCTACCCACTATACCCATTTTTCTCTTTTTGTGCTTTCACCCCTTTTTAATCTTTTTAACCTCTTTAATAACCTAAGGTATTAAACTTTTTGCTCTTTTTTCCCTTATTGATCTATTTAACTTTTTTAACCTTTCTACCTCGTTTACGCTTTTAACCCCGTTAACCCTTTAATATTTTCCCCTTTTAACCCCTTTTGTAGCTTTGTAATTTTTTCTTTTACCCCTTCTAACCCTTATACCTTTTTTATTATTTAAATTTTGCCCTTTTTACCATTTTTATCTATTTTGCCCGTTTCACAATTTTTACTCAATTGTTCCCTCTTTGAGATTTTTGAAATTTTGGTTATTTTTGTCCTTTTGGTCTTATTTCCCTCTTTTTGATTGATTTATTCTTACTATTTTTACCATTTTTACCCTTTACCCCCTTTATCCTCTATCCTTTTTACCCTATACGCTTTTTACCCTATATCACTTTTACACTTTATACGCTCTTTACCCTTTCTAGCTTAAGTTTTTTATCCCTCTAAACTTTTTACCCCTTTTGGCCCTATTCCAGCGTTTTAATATTTTTACCTTTGTATTTCTTCTACCCCGCCTAACACTTTATGCCTTTTTCTCTTCTTTGATGATTTATTTTTTGTCCTTGTTATCATTTTTACACTTTTCTACAAATTTTGCTTAACTGTGCCCTTTTTGACATTTTGGTCAATTTTAATAATTTTTGGAACTTTTGACTTTTTAATCTTATTGCCCTTTTTGATTAGATTTATTTTAATCTATTTTACCATTTTTACCTTTTAAATTAGGTAACTACCCTGCTTATCCTGGAGAAATATGCTAGGGTAAACATTTTAACAAGTTGTAAGAACGGTAAAAAGGTTATAGGGTATAAAGGGTGTAGGATAAAAAGGTTAAAAAGGCTTACAAATAAAAAAGTATTGATACATAAAAGCAATTTATTAGAAATAAATCACAACATTTAACAATTAATATATCATGGTGACATAAGAAGAGTTTGTTATTGATACCAAACTCTTCTTGTTTACTCTTAGTGGCTGAATTGAAAGGTTAGAGACGAAAAAAAGCTAGTTTAGATTAAATGCACTCTAATTAACGTGAAGAGAGAGTGAAACAACTACAGTAATAACTCGCATTTGGAAAACTACCCCCACTACAATCGACCACGCTTCGTACCTTGACCTCCCCGTCGACAGCAGTTCAGTCTATTGCGAACCTAAAGCACTAAACCGTGGAGCCACGAGTCTATATATTGAACTATATGGTAAAATAATGAATAGTAAATACTGTCGATTTTTCCACAGCTTGTATTTTGTGAGGTCCATTGAACGTACTGTACATGTTATGATGTAAATAATAGCTGCGTGAGTTCAGGCAGCTAACTAGCTACAGGTCGTCACTGTTGTGTATGAGTAACACAATATCACCCTTTCAGCTCCCTCACCCCCCGGGTGTATCAATATTGAAGCTCGTGGCCGGTTACTGTAACTAGTGTGTAGTGATATGTGGTGTGATTGTGTATGTCACAGTATGTGGAATCCACCCTTCCCCTTCCAGGGGCACTCTTCTGCTTGCCTGCTAGCAACTGAAAACTCCCTGATTACCTCTGCTGCCTTGACACCCTCTACTACCTGAATACCTCTACTCTCCGACTACCCCTACTCCTTGACACCCTCTACTACCTGACTACCTCTACTCTCCGACTACCCCTACTCCTTGACACCCTCTACTACCTGACTACCTCTACTCCCTGATGGTAGCCGGCGAGTTTACCGAATAGCAATTTTTCGAAAATCAGTTTTTCGAAATAAGTTTTTTGAAATTCAATTATTCAAAGTTTAATTTTTCGAAAACCAATTTTCCAACATAGCAATTTTTCTAACTAATAATTTTTCGAAAACAACTTTTTCGAAAATCAATTAGGCGAGAATAAATTATTCAAAATCATTTTTTCGAAAATAAATTTTTCGAAATGCAGTTTTTCGAAAATCAATTTTTCGAAATGAAGTTTTTCGAAAACCAATTTTTCGATCTAGAAATTCTTTGAACGAGAAGTTTTTCGAAAACTTCCTCCCTATAGGAGAGTGAGGATATGGGTAGGTGATTCCCAGTCTTCGATAAAATAGCCTCCGGAAAACTCGCAGTTCACTAAATTGATTTTTAAAAAAAATTGCAATTCGCAAAATTGATTCTTAAAAAATTTGACTGTTCGAAAAATTCATTTTCAATTATTTGACTGTCGAACAATTGATTTTCGGTAAATTCACTTCGAGAAATTGATATTCGGGCAATTGATTTTCGAAAAATGTGGTTTCGACAAACATATCGTTCGGAAAATTGATGGTTCGAAAAATTGATTTTCAACAAAATTACGTTCGATGATTTTGTATTCGGTGAATTGATTTCGATAAATTGATTTTCGAATAACTTGTTTTCGAAAAATTTACCTAGACCCCCCTCCCTGACACCCTCTACTCCCTGACTACTTCTGCTCCCCGACACCGTTTGCTACCTGACCATTGACTCCCTGGATTGCCGGTGATGGGAAGATCGGGGTGGGAATCCTGGTTTCTTACTAATATTCTTGAGATTTGACGATAAATGGAATTAAAAAATACAAATGTTACAGTAAAAATGAGCGTAGCAGATTAATAAATATATATTGAAATAATAAAATAATTTAACAGTTAAAATCGTAAACACAAATTTGCGATTAGTAGTTAAAAGCGGGGGAGAGTCAAAACTTGATTTAAAATGTGTATAAAGTTTAAAAAGTTATTAAAAACATGTAACACTTAAAAAAATATAAAATATTTGTTGTTTAAAAAGTTTATACAAATTTGAAAAATAGATAAAATAATATTGTCAGTTTTAATTTGTCCGCCATATCTTCACAAACATTTTATTGTTGCTGGAGTTGTTTCGACCATTTCTCTCATCATCAGCCTTAGTGAAAAGTGGAGGGGTCCGACTCGTCCGAACACAACTGAAACACTACTAAAGCTGTGGATTGAACTGGACTGAATTGTCAAAAGTTCTCCACCATCAACAACATGTTTATGAAAGCATGGTGGCTAAATTAAAATTGACAATATTATTTTATCTATTTTACAAATTTGTATAAACTTTTTAAATAACTAATATTTTCTTAAGTATTAAATGTTTTAATAACTTTTTAAACTTCATGAACATTTAAACTCAAGTTTTGACTATTCTCCCCCTTTATCTACTGACGAAAAATTTGTGTTTACAATTTCAACTGTAAATTATTCTATCGTTTCAGTATATATTTATCAATTTTATCAACTCATTTTTATTTTAACATTTGTGTTTTTTAATCTAATTTGTTGTCAAACATCAATAATTTTAACAAAATCTCAAGACAATACCAAAATGTCTTACAAAAGTTTATCAATGTTCCTCTCAGCAAATTCAGCTAGGTTTCCTCTAAATTCTACCATTCTCTTCCATACCCATTAGTATGAAGAAGTAGTTCTAAGCGCACTGATATGCGGTGCACAAAAAAGGAACCAACTATGGTTTGTTTGTTTGTTCAAATGGTTTCAAAATTATTACAATTCAGAGTTTGTAGCCTACTTTTAGGCTCCCCTTTTTAAATTCTTTTTTAATTTTTTGCAGAGATTAGGAAATGTGAGGGAGAGTGGGTATTTGGAAAATCGTGATTAATATTTTAGGATTTTTTTTTCGCCTTAGGCACTTTATGAAATTCTCGATACTATGACGATACTGTTTAGTTAAAATGTTTAAAAATAGTAACAATATTTAAGCAATAAAATTGAATTTAATAACTAACGAATCTAGACTTTTTTTTTATCTATTAATTTTCATTACTTAAATATCGTTAATATTTTTAAACATTTTAACTAAATGGTTTTGTCAAACACCTTAACTCAGTCGGTAGCATATCTGTCTACAGAACTAAGGGTTCATAGTTCGATTCCTATCATGGCTGAAAAAAGTGCCATAGGTGAAATGTGGGCTTCCTTTTTCACAGTGATGAATCAACGGCCGGGAGCTAGATGTTGTGTCTGTTCTGATTTAAGTTAGTTTACAAGTCATGTGCTGATACAATCAGTCGGCTCAGAAAATGCAAGTTAAATACCTCAAATGAATAAAAACTAAATTGTGTTGTCATGATATTAAGTAGGCTAATTATATTGTTTGCTAAGATAATTTAAATCCAATAAGTAGCGATTAGTGACTTGTACCGAACTTATAATGAATTCCTAACCATTATCACCACACCTAGTTTCTTACAAAAATTCTTCCTAGCCTGGGTTTGAACCCAAAGTTGCTCGTAAGCCATTGATCACTGCTTGAAGCCACAACAAACACCCTCTTCCGCCCCTTCCCCATAGAAAAAAAGCAATCTGAAGAAGAGTTTCTTCTATTGTGGTCAGCGTCAAAGGTTCTCCATCATAAGAGAATTACAGCTTTTTTTTTTAGGGTTGCGACCTTCGTCTGTTTGTGGGGAAGCTGAAGATTCTCTGGTATTCCTTGCCTCTTCTCCAACTGAGGAAATACCTGACGAACTTTGTCTTTCAGGAGTGACTGCATTCTTGACATTCCTACTGAGATCTAATAATGCTGGTAAAGACGTCGGCTCGTCTCTGCATAGCTAAAAACGCGTTCATTAACTTGACCTTCTTTGAGAAATTGTTCTCAGTTTGAAACCAAGGTAACACGACGTTGATGGACGACATGTTAGGACTTCAAACTCGGGAGCTGGGTAGGAACTTTTCTTCGATCTTGACCGAATCCACGACGGATGTTTTACTCACCCAACGTGATTTATTATCCTTACAATGAGCATTCTGGTGCAATCTCTTTCAAGTTCACCTTACTCATCATATACTCTTTAGATTAAAGGGTGGGAATAAAAGTTGGTATTGGTAATAGAGATTATGGATACAAATACACTTTTCTCAGGCTAGTTTAACTAACTGTGATTAAAATAAAAAAACAATGTTAGTATTATAATTTTAATAGGTTCTATAACGCAAAAGCGACTATTAGCGAATGGTACCACGCATACAGCATATTCAAATTCACTCTTAGAGTTGGTAGGAATTACTTTTAAGAAAATACACATATTATATATTTTTATTGCCTACAATTATAAAATTGTATATTCCTTGAATTGAAAATTGACACCGGTACACGTGACCAGGGACCTTGGGCTTAGTACGCCAATGTTCGTGCCACTGAGATATCTAGAAGTCGTCAGTGTCCAGGGTCATTTTTCACTCATATTTTAAGGCAGACTAAGGCAAAGGTTCCGGGTTCAACTCTCGTGTCCAAGTGTCATTTTTAAATTTACAAATCTGGTATTTAGCTGGAGCTATGACCCTACCTAGCATCTATAATAGCTTTGATATTTAATCCACAATGATAAGAATTTATTTTAATATTAGACTTATTTTATAGGTATTTATACTATCTATCAAAGTGACAGCTGCAGGTCACATGGCTTGACATATATTATGAGTGTGTGTTTGTGTATATATATTACAAACATTACGAATATATATATATATATATATTTAGAATCAAATAGACGAAGCTTTTATTAATTTTAGAGAGGAATTCACCATCTAGATATCATATTCTGAAAATTGAAAAATGAAAAATGACACCTGGACACGGGAATCGAACCCCGGGACCTTTGGCTTAGTACGTCAATGCTCTAACCACTGATCTATCCAGGAGTTGTCCCGTGCCCACGGCCATTCTTCACTCATATTTTAAGGCAGAGTCTATGATAGACGTACTGAAATCGTCAGCTTCATTCACGAGCCATCAGATAACGCAGCCATCTTAGACTCTGTAGTTGGCTTGTTACTGCCACTCGTACAATTATTATTATAATTGTACGGATAATATTAAGAATCAGATAGCCGAAGCTGTTATTAATTTTAGAGAGGAATTCACCATCTAGACATCATTTTCTGTCCATGTCCATCATAGACTCTGTCTTAAAATATGAGTGAAGAATGACCCTGGGCACGGGACGACTCCTAGATAGCTCAGTGGTAGATCATTGGCGTACTAAGCCAAAGGTCCCGGGTTCGATTCTCGTGTCCATGAGTCATTTATAAATTTTCAGAATATATATATTTAGTAGTGTTTGTAACTGTCAGAAAAGTTTCTTACTATCTGAATCGGACTGTACCTCGCCTTCATTCCCCATCACGTGAAAAGTAGAAATCATCTCAACCGTGATTTGAACGAGAGTGGTTATGGGAAGGTCGTGTCCGATTCTCGATCGAATGTGCTAAGCGTTTAGATAAAATAGTTTCTCAATTTCTCTTCATGAAAATTCGAGTATCTTTCTCATAAATGCTACCTTCCTCATAACTATCTCATTAGTGTGAATATGTGAAGAGCCCGGAACGGAAGTAAGACGTGGTGCAGACAAAAAAAAAGAGGACAATACATATCTCTAATTATGGTCCAATTTTAATTGTAAAAAACTTATCTGATGGAAATAAAATATGTTAAATCTACCACGTATTCATACGTCTAGTCATTTGATACTCATCCATCACTTTTATAGATATTATCAATGCCTATAAAATAACACTAATAATATGATAAAATATTATAATAGTTGACTAAAAGAAAAAAGTATGTATTTTATTAAAGTTTCTTCCGGCTAAAATTCTACCGTAGCTTGTCGGTGCCTGAAGATGAAACGTAGAAGGCACTTTCTTCGTTTTTATAATGTTCGTAGTGCACTCAATTTAACTATCTGGATTTTGGTAATTCGAATGTTCACGACCGTCAGAACGTAAGCTTGCCATTCAAACCTATCCTGAGAAACCTCCATCCAATCTCTAGCCTGACACCTAATCTCCTTCAAATCCATTTTACACTACCCTCTCGTTAATAATTTAATAACCTGCTTCGGTGGCCGCATGATATAGGGCGTCACTATTGAATTAGAATGGACTGACGACGGGTAGATCGTGGTTTTATCCCAGTCCAGTGTAATAAGGGTGGTTTTCCCTGAATGGTTCCCCACTCTCTTTCTCAAGGCAAATGAGGGTACACTTCTTCTAAATTCAACCTTCCTCATACTTAAACCATTATCTTAATTAGTACTTAGGCGTATAGCTCGAACGAGTAGTAAGACGTGGTGTTAAAAAATAAAAACAAATAAAAATGCAATAAAATTCTGTTCTTCAAATAATAAGATACGCTATCACCGTACTTAATTGTTTAACAACAACACTCTTGAGGATATCTGTGAATTAGCGATATTTTTTTTGATCAGCAAAGGGGGACTACTCGCTTTGGTGGCCATAATGTCTAAAGTGTTAACTCGCAATATATTTTACTGTGGTTTATGGGAAGTTTGAGATTCGAATATCTCCCGGATGTTAGGTGGGATTTACATATGTGATTGTTCTAGTATTCTATCCATGCTAACACAGCTAAACTTCCTTTGAAACCACCTTTCTCACCCATATCTCTTAGATTAAGCGTAATATATACAATCGTATATACTATATCATATAATATTATATTGTAGTTAGTAAACTTATTTTAAAAAAGGTTATAACTAAACTGCCCTTAAATAATAATGTACTCAAAAATAAAACACATTCTTTTTATGATCTTATGAAACACTCTCAGATGCATTTTTTTTTTTTTTNTTTTTTTTTTTTTTTACAAAATTGCTATAGCCGTTTAAAAAATAATAATCAAATTTTCGAAAATCTTCCATGAGTTAATTTGTATTATTGTAATTTTAGAGCTTGAATTAAAATAACGATTTGGCCTCGAGGTATGTATGACCATATAAAAACTAAATACCAAGTTTGAACTAAAGACATTAAACAGTTCCGGCTTCACACCTGGGTAGAGACAAACATACAGCAAGATAAAGACAGACACACACGGGGAACAAACATAATTGTAAAATCAACTTTTTAAGTTCGGAGGCACATAAACGTCAAGCTCCATTATAATCTCAAGATTTTCACAACTACAATACTTTCTATATATTATCAAATAAAAGAGGATTATTATAATATGAAACTACACACACGGTCTCAAAAAGTGAATCTACAACTGAACTGAGGCAGGGGAGAATCCAGGGATAAATTTGGTGAGGGGAGATCTTGCTGTGGGTATCGAATAGCCCCCCAGTCTAGGGATTGAAAAAAAATATTCAAATCTCAAAAGTGAAGTTTTACGGCCATCCTGGACTCCTGGAAACAAGATAAAAATAAATGGAAATATGAATAATAAAACAAATCATTATTTATAATAATATTTTTATAATATTTCTTAAATGTGGGCTACATGGCCATTCTGTGTTTGTTTGTTTTGTCAAACGCTCAATTATTTGTTGTGAGCTTACAATTAAAATTTGTTGACATGCAGAAGAGCCAAGCCAACAAGTATGCTTTCCATCATAAGTGTCCTCAGATATGATTAGACGCAACGATGACACTAGGTACTAAGTTTCCCTTAATAAGCGTTGCAATACCTCATTCTGAATTTTCCTGTTATATTATATATTTTTGTTCGTTCGTATTGCTCTTTTAATGCCAACTTTTCCGTGGATCAGCTCAGATGTATTTCGGCTGAATCCCAACTTTTCCGTGGATCAGCTCAGATGTGTGTATTTCATCTGAATTACAATTTTTCCGTGGATCAGCTCAGATGTGTGTATTTAGGCTAAATTACAACTTTTCTGTTGATCAGCTCATATGTGTGTATTTCAGCTAAATTCCAACTTATCCGTGGATCAGCTCAGATATGTGTATTTCGGCTGAATTCCAATTTTTCCGTGGATCAGCTCAGATGTGTGTATTTCGGCTGAATTCCAATTTTTCCGTGGATCAGCTCAGATGTGTGTATTTAGGCTAAATTACAACTTTTCCGTGGATCAGCTCAGATGTGTGTATTTCGGCTGAATTACAACTTTTCCGTGGATCAGCTCAGATGTGTGTATTTAGGCTAAATTAGAACTTTTCCGTGGATCAGCTCAGATGTGTGTATTTCGGCTGAATTACAACTTTTCCGTGGATCAGCTCATATGTGTGTATTTCGGCTGAATTACAATTTTTTCGTGGATCAGTTCAGATGTGTGTATTTAGGCTGAATTCCAACTTTTC
>CABFWB010001888.1:47535-77703 GCA_902151455.1 Timema bartmani | reverse complement strand
GGGGGGGGGGGGGGATCTCCTCCCCTTCTCCCCGTGGATCCACCCCTGAACTGAGAGACAATTGAACCCAAATGATTTTAGAGGCAGTATAATTGAACCGATAGGAGTTGGTGAGGTTAGACAATTCGACCATTTATCAACTGCTCAGAACCCTTCATGTTTGAGACAACAAGGTCTTATGTCTCATCATTGTATCAAAATTAATTTGCTGATGTGTGATACAGTGCGCAGTTAAATTCATTTTAACCGCATCTAGTATATTTTTGTTCATCATTAATATAATTTTTCATCTAACCTACTCTAATCTTCTCTAACTAAACCTAAACTACTTTACGAAAAACGCTTTAGTATTATTAAGTTTATGTCACTCTCCTATATTCAAATTCGAGCAAACATATTTTATAATATAATAGCTTTATTTGTAATTTTTTTTCCTGCTAAACAATTCATGCAGAATTTAAAAATTAAAATGAGATCCAATTGGCAACAAAAAATTTGACCCAATCGACTACCAATTTTACTAAACAAATAATTTCCAACTTTACGAGAAATAATTTTGGTGTTGTGAATCAATTTAGAGAACTTGTTAGAAAAAAAGTGTGTATTGCGACTAAACGACTGTGCCGTTAGTGATTAATTTCAATAAGATTCTATTCTGATACTATACAAACCTAATAACAATAGATTTTGGACCTAGGTACGTAGCTACATTCGTGCAGACAAACGGACAATTGCACAGGAACCCGCATCAGTGGTCGAATGTTCTAAGACCATATATGTAGTCGATATTTGAACGGAAGCTAACCCCTCAACCAGTCTGAACTGCTTGTTATTAGTATATCTGGATATTGTTCGATTTCAGAAACTAGATTATAAATACGGCTCTAAAACCGCGTCCATAATATGCCGGTGGTATGGTCAATCTGGCACTGCGGCTTTGATGTGGACGCTTATGTTGGCCTGTGCCGGCGGGTTAAAAAGTGCCACCGCGAGGCCGGCGGCACGCCATCAGGAGACCGACGATTGTCGGTCCGTTTCAAAGGAAGCCATGTTGGCACCTCTAGTGTGGACGTACCACGCTTGTCATTCGGTAACTTCTGTGCAGTCTCCACTAATTTAGTTGTCCTTTGTCTCTAAATCCGTGAACATGGAGTGGTCTAATGAAAAATTTAGAGATTTAATTGAGTTATATTGTGCTCGCCCTGTTTTGTAGGATTGTAAGCTGAAGGGATATAACGACCGTAATAAGAAGCATAATGCGCTAATTGAAATTGCAGTGAGTTTGGGTGTTGAAAAGGAAGAGATAACTAGAAAATTTTAAAAATAGATTACAAGAAAAATTAAAAATTTGACTAGCCATTTTTTACGTGAGTTAAAAAAAGAAGAAGGCAGCTTGAAATCCAGTGCAGGCTCGATGCCAATACTTGTGTGGATGAAGAGTACTTTCAGTGGCTTTGCGAACAGCAGTGCCGTGTTGGCCTTGCCATCAGCAGAGCGCGGAATAGTGTGGATGCGGCTAAAGGCGTGACTCACGCAATCCTGGTGACAGGGAGATATGTGTTAAAATACCGGACAGGTGTTGATAGTATGTATTTATCTGAATGGTTTTCCTTCTACTCAAATGTGAGTCTATTTACTAAAAATTTCTACCTTCTTCATCCTTACTCATTGGAGTAAATATACAGATAGCTTGAACTGGTACTAAGACGCGGTGCACGAAACTAACAACTGCACAGGACATACTTATTTTAAGTTTTATTTTCTACATCAAGATGAATTTCAATCGAATCGTACTTTTATAGTCATGTATATATTATTCTTTCCTTTAGTGAAATATAAATTTATATGTAAGTTTGCTAGAAAAGTTTGAGTAGTTGAGTTTATTAGCTCTATGTTATGAGTATGCAATGATTCAAAATGGCCAATTCATCCTGTTTCATTAGACTGACTTTGATACAGTCATGAGACAAGCTTTTGGGCTGAATAAATTATATGGAATATATTATTTCCCAACCCCTCTACTCCCTTCGGTTCAATTGTCCTACCTCTAGTGGAAGTCCTTTTGTTTCAATTTGTCCTGCTCTCTGAAAAAATAAGAGCGGTTCCATTGTTCCTTAATTCAGGTGTTAATTTCCCACAAACTGTCACTATTTAACTCTCGTGGATCAAATGATGTTTCTCAGTCTGGATTTCTTTACTTTTAAAAAACAATTACATGAATATATTAGTGAAATTATCACTGAACTATCGTTTATTCCAAGATAATCAACCACACGGGATCGTAGGAATGTTTTTACCCCCCCCCTCTCCGTGCAAATTCGTTAGTGTCATTAAATGTGTATAACCCTGGTCGTGAGACATAGAACAAAAAAGAAACTACCGTGTTTAATTGATCCCCGATGCGTCTTTTTCATAATATTTGGTTTATAAATTGTCTTTCACTTGAAATGTTTTCTATTGTACTTATATTTTACACTTATCTAGTCAAATTAAACACACTTTATTTAGATCTTGTCTTTGTGTATTGATTAGGTGTTAAAAGAGCTATTGATGACCTTATCAAGAGAATCTATATGAATAGCAAGTATGGTTCAGTAATTTTTGTTCTCTTAGGAATAAAGTTTTTTTTCATTATTTACATTTATTTAAAATATGGATTATTATTACTTTAGTTTCATAATTTATTGTAAGTAGGACCCTAATAATTTTAAGAAACATCAGAGCTACTGTCCAGTGATTATTATTATCATTGCTATTAATAGGCTATTACTATCATTATTATAATCACTAATTAAAAGTTAAATATTAAATAGTGGGTTGGGGTTTTAATGCACTCAACCATAACGATCTGAACCACAGCCGAGGCTTGCTACTCTTCAATTAAGTAAGCCTACGTGTAGCAGACGTCCAAGAATCCTAAGTTATTTAGAAAAGGGGTTTGTTATTTCTAAATATGATTCACACCAAAATAAGGGTTAAAGGTCCTTTTATGATTCACAACCTTGTATTTTAATTTTTATAACTAAAAAAATCACGATAAAGCGAAATATCTTATTTTCAAAAACATTTCCGCTGAAATGTTACATTTATGATATCAAAATAAATTATAAATATAACCTTCCTCAAAATAATATTAATTTATTAAAAGGGTTACAACTGAAAAGTTTAAAATAATTGAGTATTGTTTTAGTGGCTTTGAAGCTTCATAACTACCGTTCCCATGAGGAATACTGCATTGAGATAATATTTCCTTTCAAATAAACGGTCCCCTTAATTAATTTTCACAAATATGTACAATATAATAGTCATAGTTTTTAAAATAGTGATTTAAAAACACCAACATGGCTCACCCTTAGTAGATGGATACAAATGTATGGCTATGTTATTTATTATATATTAATTGTTAACATTGTGTAAGACTATGACATTATATCTTTGTAATTTTCTTTCCGTGTTTATGAAATAATGTTGTAAAAATGGGGCGATAAGAAAGAAATGACAAGCTTTGTCAAACGTACAATATCTCTTAGGAATGATTTTTAAAATACAGTTTTTTAGGCTCTGCGTCCTACTACCAGTCAGATGTATCAGTATATTTTAACCAAGAAGATGGGGATTAGAATAGCATTATTTAAAGGTAGTCACTTGCATTTGCGTTGTGGCCGAATGTTGAATAACTATAGGAAAAATCGCCCCAATTCCCCCATCTGTAATTCGAACCTTGACCTTCATGTTAGTTGTAACTGTCAAACCAGACTAAATGATATTGGAATTTAGATCGCGTGCCCACCGATGTGGGTAGCTTTGGTGTTAAAATGGACAAACTGAATTCTTTCTTTTCTTCAAGCAACGCGTCCTACTACCCTTTCGGGTTGGTTTTAGGGATTAGGAAGGGTATATTTAGAGGAAATGTACCCACATTTGTATGGAGGGAAAGTAGAAAATAATTTTGGAAAAACCACCCTCAGTACACCCGACCGAGGTTCTAACCTCCATCTCCCCGTCATCGGCAGTCCATACTAATGTGAGAGTGATGCCTTTAACTATGGGGCCACTGAAGTGGGTACCAACAGAATTAATACAATAATATAAACATTAAAAATACAAAGTTAAATAAAAATGTTGGGTGGCATGGAAATGAAGTTAAATATAGGTTTGTAAAATCCATGTATGAACAATTCAGGGGATTTAATTACTTTCCAAAGGTACAGTAGATGCACTCAAAATGGATGGCTACCCATAACGATGGGAAATCGGACAAAGGTGTCATTATTGCTTAGTTTGGTTTGATGGTGAAGGGAAAGTTGGGTTTCAAATCCTGGTTCATTGTAGACTGAGGATTTTTCTATAAATGATTTATCATTCGCCCTTAATGCAAATGTCAGTACCTTTTCTCTAAATTCTACCTTACTCATATATACTACCAGATGGATGATAATATTTGGTGCAGTAAAAAAATACTTTGTGGTTTTGTTGGTTCGGATCCCGGTCGTGGAATGAAAGATAAATTATATATTAAAGTGCACAATCGAAGGTCTATCATTTAGTGACAGGCGCTATTGTTATCTCTCATATGTTAAGTGCTTGTTAAAAACAACACGCTCAAAATGATACGATAAAATTTCTTATTAATTAAACCAGCAACTAGCATTGTTACAACGTAACAACTAAAAATAACGTAATTTAAGCTAGTCTGAAATTTATTTTTACCCAATTAACAACTTCATACTTCAAGTTAACGAAGGAGATTTCGCAGTCCAGTGCTTCGACTAGTATCACGTAAAATGGAAGTTTGAAGACGGGAGGAAAATAAATGAATAATTAATGTAACATTAGATTTTTCCATGTATCATCAGCCTTAAATAAAACCCACTTCAGTTGGTGCATGGTTTATTAGAGGATATCTGTGCATAGAACTCGCCACCAGTGAGTACGATAAAAAAAGACGTCAATCTCGTACTGTCTGGTTTGTTAATTACTGGAGGTTTAATGTTTGAATCCCAGCTGGGTGCTATAAATTGTTTTTTCCACAATTTCTTCAAGTAAATTTGGAATCACTTTCACTAAACTCTAACTTCCTTATCCCTAATTCATCAGTGCAAATATCCCAATGGTCAATAATATGTGGTGCATAAAAAAAGTTAATGAAATATTAAAACAAGCAAGAATACTTAATTAGCTAGCTTTTTAAGACTTTTAATGTCCAAAATTTCAAAAACCATTACTTGAAAAATGTACTCGTAAAAAACATAAAGCCATTAAAAAAAATTATAGATATTTTTAAAACCATTTCTTACTACCCGTTCGGGATATACACTTAGGTACTGATTATTATAATCCGTTAGAAGGGATGAAAGTTGAATTTATATTAATTGTACCCGCATTTGCGTGGTGGGAGAATGGAAAATTATTTAGGAAATATCACCCTCAGTACATCCGCTCGGTTTCGAACCCTGATCTTCCCATAGCTTGCAGTCTAGTATATTGCGAGTGTGATGCCTTATACCATGTAGCCACTGAGCCGGTTATTAGTTAGGTATTTAGGTTAGCTTTAGTGTTTTCTATCTACCACTAAAGTTTGTAAAGATAATTTCGAATCCCTTTGTATATCGGATGGGTAATATAACGCGGTAGGAAAAGGAATTAATTTAAAAAATATTTTATGTTTTCTGGAGTCAAACTATGAATATTTCAGTTATGGTTTAGGATTGAATATCGTTACCCCATCCTCTGAGCTTCCCTTTGTGGTTCAGTTCCAGGGGCTAGCTAGAGGCATATGGAGTGTAGGCTTACTATGACAAGGGACAGTGTTGGATTGCCAATTAGACGCCGGTCGATAATTACCATGATAACGCACACCGCTTTCATCACTATGGTCACCTCAACCTGTATCACACGAACAATCTCTCTCTCTCTCAAACACACACACACACACACACACTCATTGTCATCTTTCCTTATCAATGTTTTTTGTCGAACGCTTTAATTTGCACCTAGTACATTTTGTAAAAAATTTAGCATTTACACTGTCATTAATATGGTATGAAATGTAACGCAAGTTAAAGCCCGTAAGGGGTCCTCCATAAAACACGTAACGCTTTTTTCTTACCTTTCTAGCTACTAAAGGAGGGATTCAGAATTAATACTTCTTAAAATACATTTTAAATCCTGAACATAAATGATTTCAGAGAGTATTATTGAATAATTAATTTTATTTGAAGCTTTACTTTTGATAACATGCTGCTGGTACGAAGAAATAACAGTATTGATGGACTCCTCTAACTTGCCTTGAGATAAATTCTGTACTGTTGTTTCTTAGTTTGATTGTGTAATTCTGTGGGAAATTTTGCGATAAAATATTGAGTAATACCTTGAAATTTTCATAAAAATCAGTATAATACGAATATCAATGGTAGACTTTTGTGAAATGCACTGGGGTGGGGGGCTATGGCCCCCTCAATAGGAAATTATTGTTTAATTATTTGATTTTCGAAAATTGGTGATATAATACAGTGTTAAAACTCAAAGTTTTCGTAAGAATTAGTATAATCTGAATATATATGTTACACATGTAAAAAATTATCATGGGGGGCGCAACAGCCCTCCCAAAGTAAAAATAAATACATTTTAGAACTTTGTGTCATAAAGTTGTGTGATATCTTAAAATTTTAATGGAACAGAGTATACTCCAACTGACTATGTCACACATGTGAAAAATTATCATGGGGCAGCTATGGCCCCCTTAACTTAAATTGGGGAATAATTGCGAGCCCTATAAAGTGAAATTAATATGCAATATTAATAAAGTCATATGGTGTATTAATAGAGTATTAATGTTAACTTGTGTTTGTGTCACTCACCGTCTACCTTGACATCCTTACTATACAGCTCTAAATGGAACCACTAGCAACAGTTACTGCAAAGAAGCGCAGGACTTTTGACCCCCAGGAAATATATTATAAAATGAAGAAGTTCATATTGGGAATGTGTTCATCAATACCAACATTTGCGATGGTGACTCAGTATGTGGAAATGGTTTTGTCCATGATCTCTTTCTTAGATCTGTTCACGCCAGTGATTGGGACCTACAATTAGCTGCTCTACATAACTTCACAAAGTATTTTTTTCATTAGAACTGAGAAATTACGCAGCATTGACTGCATTACATTTATCTGAAATGGAAATACTCAAAACAGAAGATCCTGAAACATGGACCCATTTAAAAGTAGGACAGTGGGCTCCTGACAAAACGGGATCTGCTTTTTGTTCTTTGGGAGCAGGGGGCATAGTTGGAATAACTCTGTAGCTTGAAACACTGACCGGAATTTTCTTAACAGCTCCATATTGTGCAAAAATCTCGGAACAAGTTCATGACACTGTCCATTTGGAACATAAACAAAAGCGGCAACATCACCAACTGGACTGCTCAATCTCTTCTCGACAACTCAGAATTGCCAAATCTTTGCTCCGTTCCTTTACAGAATATACAGTACCTTTCCAGTATGGAAGAAAATGTCTAGTAAACTTAGTCACGAAGAGTGTAGCCTCAAAATCAATCAGCAGTAATATCTGTAGAATGACGACTGCTGGAACAAAACTTTATCTGGATTTTGTCCAGGAAAGATTTGTAAAAAGGAGTGTAAATTTTTGGGATAGAATTCCATGCATAATCTAAAAATGTGTCAAAGTCTTTAAAAAAACGTTGCAGTGCGTAATAAAATGGGCTTTATTGAATTAAAGGAAGATTAAAATGTGTTCACTCGCTGTTTGATGATCTGCAGATCACGTGCTGACATGGATCTAAAGCATGTGATAGAAAAATACGAATTGTTTGTAGTGCCAAGATCATTGTTTCATGCAGATGGATCCCTGATTCATTGTAGTGGGAAGTGTAAACTTATGCAAGTTTTAGAGGCACTCATTCCAGTAGAAACCGTATCTCCAATTTCTTCCAAAATCAGTGAATCAGATGTTACTAGTGTTGCGATTGTTGATGCGATGGCTGAAGTTCAAACTCTCAGCACTCCAACCACGCTGATGACTATTTCAGAGTTAGCGAAAAAAATGACCGAGCGTATCCGAAACCAGTACAGCAATTTCGATTAGATGCACATTGTTTTTGATAGCTACATTCATAATTCACTAAAAGCCACTGAGAGACAGACGTGAAATGGGAGTGGAACCAGTTCATTATAGAATTGAGGGGAACTCTAAAATGAAACCAGTTCCTCTCAAGAAGTTTCTATCTCACACAGAAACAAAAGATGAGTTAACATAATTTCTCAGCCGAGCACTGATTGATGAAGTGATAAAGACAGGGGAAAATGTAACAGTTTATTTTAGACAAGAAGCACTTTCAAATGTCTTGAACACTGATGAACTTCAAAGTATGCACGAGGAGGTTGATACTAAACAATTACTTCATGCTATCCATGCTGCAGGCCGAGGAGCTACAAAAATTAGAACTTTCTCGTCTGACTAAGACGTATTAGTATTTAGTATTAACTATTCGGTGGATGGCAATGCTTTCTGAGGACACAGCCGTAGTTACATATAGTAAAAATAAATGAGAAATCAATGTAAATGACATTTATAAGGCTTTAGTGCCCAAAAGAGCAGCGGAAATTCCTGTACTTCATGCACTCTCAGGTGCAGATATAATAGGTTCCTTCAGTGGCAAGGCAAATACGTCTTTTTGGAAACAATTCATGGATGTACCGGACGATGTCTTAGAGGCACTAATTTCTCTTGGAGAAATGGATGATATTTCTGAAGAAACATTTCGACCCCTAGATAAATTTGTGTGCTTCGCTTATCTTAAACCTAATCCACAAGTCACACTTCAAGTCCTCTCTGATATCAGGTGGTGGTACTATTCACAGAAGCAGTTTCAAGGAGAGAGCATGCCTCATACAGCTTCCTCACTACGCTCAGCTATTCGAGGATACCACTACCAGTTTATGGAATGGTCGAGAGAGGCCAAGCCCTACACCAACCTCCCATTACCATACTATTATGGCTGGATACAAGTAAACTGTAGATACGAACCAGTAATGTGTGATATTCCTTGTGCTCTTGCGAGAAGGGGCATTGTGCTCCGCCATGCAAATGTGCGTCTCAGAAACCTCCTTTGCTCTGTACGTAAATGTGCGGTTATGGTGCTGATCAAGAACAATGTGATAAACACAAGGCTTAATGAATTGATAAACAGTGATGAAGATATTGATAGTGGGGATGAAGTTTTATTTTATTAATGCAAAAACAGTACTGTAATTACAATATGAGCCAGTGAAATCATAAACTGTTCCTGAAACTTATTTCAAACTATAGTGCGTAGAATACGATATATCCCCAGTGTAAATATAATGAATATGTAGTGTGTAGAGTAGTCATATTATGCAAAATATTTATTGTTATATTATACCAAGTATTCTGGAAATAATACGAAACAAAGGTCTCTACGACATTGATTCATCGCAAAGTTAACATAATCAAAATGTAAATTATGGAGCACATAATTATGTAATACGTACATCAACATTTTCCGATGTAACCAAAACAATCCCAGAGGAAGTAACATTATTTTATCTCTCTCTATTCAATGCATTATATTAATTTCAATTTATAAGGCTTACCATGTTTCCCCCATTTACGTTTAGGGGGTCATAGGTCTCCCATAATAATTTTTCACATGTGTGACAAAGTCAGTTGTATTATACTGTTTTCCATGAAAATTTTAAGATATCACCAAATGTTATGATACAAAGCTCTAAAATGTACTTATTTTTACGTTGGAGGGGGCCTTAGTGCCCCCATGATAACTTGTTACATATATATTCTGACTACTAACGCTTACGAAAATTTTGATGTATCACACTGTAATATATCACTAATTTTCGAAAATCAAATAACTAAACAATGTTTTACCATTGAGGGGGCCATAGCCCCCCTCAGTGCATTTATAAAATGTCTACAATCGATATTCGTACTGTACTCATTTTTTAATTTTATTTAAGGTATTGCGTAGTATTGTATCACAACATTTCCCACGGAATATTATTTTAATACATAATCCAACCGACTATCTTTCCAATTCACTACATCTTTTTTGAGACTCTTCCACTGATTTTTTTTCTGGATATCGCTTTTTATACCCAAGTAATGAAAAAGTCTCCACTTCTTTTAAGAAATTATTTTGGTTTTTGTACAAATACAAGTGATTATTCACGGCCTATGTAATCGAATGTGCAGTAGGCATTTAAATTATACTCAAACTCAACTATACTTATAAATTAAGGCCGCTTCGACTGACAGCTGTTATCCAACTAAAAGCACGTGAGGAGGTCAGTAGATGGGCGAATCTAAGAAAATGCTATGAGTATAAACATGTCACTGTCATCCGCATGAAAATATGTGTTTTCGAATATGCTTGGAGTTCATAGTCTCGGGCAGACAATGCCACCTAAGCGCATTCGAAATATTGATAAACAAAAAGTAATTTCTAAACTTGCATTTTCAGCGTCACAGATATTCGGAAGTTATCCATAAGTATGTTTATCAAAGTTGAAAACATGAACAATATATTTTTTTTCAACTTTAGAATTTTAGATTATGACCTGTGTTAGATAACACTTTGATGTACCCCCCCTCACCCCCCCATGTAACAGTATGCAGACATTATAGCTCACCCCTCCCCTCCCCAAAGCGTTACGTGGCTTATGGACGACCCCTAAGTTTGTAGTTTGGATATAATAAAAACTATTTTGGGCCAAAATAAATAAAATATAATTCCAGCAGAAATGTTTAGTTTAATTATCTACGTATTTAAATCTCAGTAGTTCTTGACTATTTGTTATGGCCATCGCAGAATTTAAACATAACTTTTTATTTTAATATAAAAAGTTTGTATTTAAAGGCCAATATCCTCCATGACAAAATAATATTCAAGATCTATCGAGATTACTGCGCGTAGAAACTAAACAAAACGCAACTACTGAAGCAAAATTTTATTGATTCATCCAAAATTGTTTTTGTTATAAAAACTTTAAAAATACGTACTTTAACTTGAGTTCACCTCCATACCACCTTAATCTAGAATAAAAACTGTGTACAACTTGACAGATAGTATGATCATTAATTTTAATGGCTTTATCATTTTTTAATTTCCTTGTATTCGAAACATATACGAAGTCTTATTATTAAATGATATTTAGATTTCAGCCAGGATATAGACCTACAGATAGCCCTTTTTGCTACCCCAAATGGCCTAGGTATACTCTAAAATCGATATTTGGCACACAATCTGCCATCAACGTTGCAGAAATACACCATTTGGAAATGAGAAATATTTTTAACCATCACATTTAATTTCATCAAATTCAAAACCTTTCATAAATAGTCCAGTTAAAAAAAATCTTGATCAAAACCAAAAGTTTCCGGGAAAAATAAGAAGGATGGGTTGAATTAGTTTATTTAAATTTAATTATCCATTTTTATTAAATACGTAGGAGCGAATTGTAGAATTACGCGTGGATTGACAACGGTAGCGAGCAGAAAATTAAAGTTTGCATCTTTCATGTAGTCTCTTAGTTACTGGTTCAGATAAGGGAGGTTGCTGAACAAAGAAGATTTTACTGATGGTGCATATTATGATAAGATTTTAACTTTACGCTTTTCTGTGACCTCGTTGCTCTCCGACAGTCGAAATACTAGTTGACCAAGTAATTTTGAAACAGGAATAAGCCCCAGGCAATGCCTACAATAATGTAGTGCTTGTCCATAGGTTCATTTATCAACCATCCATTTATTTATATTCTTGGAGCTAGAGTTGGAGCATTACTGTAAAATAGGTTGATTTAGGTTAAGCTATCGTAGAACTCTAATGGAAAGAAACTTATATATATATTTTGAAGTATCATGATAACCTTTTACTATAATATTACGATAATTGTTTTAGATACAGTATTCAAAAAGTATCAAACGTGACGACTGATCACTGGATTTACAATGACCTAATAACTTATCTACAGTAGCCCCATGGCTTCTTTGGTGCTGACTGACAGCTCACAGCTAACATCTGACGGCTTTGAAAAGCTAGCAGACCAAACTATGTATTCCTACGCGGAACCATATGATCTGCAAAAACATGTGTTTAGCAGCGGTCACTTCTGACAGTCAAAATGTAGGTATATACCTAAATGTTGACTGTCAGCTGTCAGCTGTGAACTGTCAGTCAGCACCAAAGAAGCCATGGGGCTACTGTAGCTGTCAGATAAGGTTCTTCCTATGAAATTTGGAGGGTAGTTTGAAAATTGTGTGCTGATATTCTAAGTTTGTGTTTAAAAAATACTCGTTAGATAAGCTTTTATGAATATTATTATCAACATCATTATGATTACCAAACTGTGTTCTTGTATTGGATTTAAACCCCTGCTCTGCAATTAAGAGTCGATTTTTATTTGAAATCTACGTATTGTTAATAACAGGCAACGTATAGAGGATATTAACAAACAAAAACTAATAAATTGGATGAAAAAGTGATAAATAAAAACAAATCTTCACTATAAAATGTAACGATACTATTAGAACATCAAAAAGCCCTCATCGGTGGGCACGCGAACTAAACTTCAAGCTCGTATATCCTAGTTTATCAGTTTATCGGTAACCGGAAGGTTGGTGTTGGATTCACATCTAGGTGTACTTTGTATTTCTCCCCTCTTAAATTGTTTCCCACTCTCCGTTCTGACAAATTCTGGTGCACTTCCTCATGGGACTCTATCCTCCTGATCCATACTCTATTTGTGTAGTTAAATTAGAATAATCCAGGCGGGTAGTAAGTCGTGGATCAAAATAAAAAATCGAATGAAGTGCCTAATTTCAAATATTGTACATTATAACTGTTCTAAAATTTATATTGTTAAGAATTCAATCACTCTAATCAAAGTTAGGCTCACTAGTTACGTGAACCTAGGCATAAGTAAAAAGCTATTTACATGTTTGAGTTATATTATTACATATAGGACACGTCGACAGATACCGCAATGAAGATAAATGATCCTAACATGTCGCTGGAAGGTATGTGTGTACAAATCTACAACAAATTAATAAAAAAGCACTAAAAAAAGTTTTAAAAAAACTTGCTGTTACGCTTCAAATAAAGCTAATTCTAATCAATATTTGAAATGTCGATTTTAATATTAGAGTGTTATGGTGCCAATAGTTGCTCTAAGCGGAAATAATTTTTTGCTAAATAAACCAGTCCGAATAGGATCTATAAATAGAGGTTATTTCACATATATTTATTAAATTTATGTGTAATAACCACTTTTGGTTCAACCGGTTAGTATTTTAACCCCTGTCTCCAGAGTTGGAGTATGTTAAACTATTAGTGTCTGTCTAAATTGTTCACATATGAACGGCACAAAGCTGTAAAATTAACGATATTTTACCATTTTAGATCAAGATAGAAGAAAGCAACGCTATACATTTAAAAATTAAAATTTATGCACCGCGTCTTACTACCCATTCGGGTTATACGCTTAAGTACTAATTACGCTAATGGATTAGGAATTGGGAAGGTTAAATTTAGAAGAAGTGAACCCGCATTTGCGTGGATAGAGAGTGGAAAACCATTTAGGAAAAACCCCCGCCAGTTCACCCGACCGAGAATCGAACCTCGATCTCCCCGTCCTCGGCAGTCGGGCTCAACACTACTAGCGCATTAGCCAACTACGCCACCGAGGTGGGTACTATACATTTAAGTATACATGAAAGGCGGAGCTTAGATTAGGAAAGCTTATAATTACGAAAATTATCCGTAACTATTCGAATAATTTGAAAAAATTACACCTGGATACGGTAATTGAAATCGAAGCCATAACCGAGTCGCCAATGGCTGTGATATCAATGATAGCTATTAGTAGCCGATTATATTCACACGTACATCACAGACTCTGCCTTAAAATATGTGTCAAGAATTACCCCAAGCACGGTACGATTCGTGGATTGATCAGGGTTAGAATATCGGCGGGTTCAAGTCCCATGTCCAGATGTCATTTTTCAATCTATTTGAATTTTAGATCAAGTTAATTAATTAATGTTCTTGGTCATCTCTGTGAATTAGAACAGTTGAACGCGAGGGAAAGAAGGCGTTTGTGACAATACAAATACCAACTATATTATAAATTCATAACAATAATAGTGTCACGTATTTATTTATTGGTTATGACACTTAAATCGTAAATTCAATATATAACCAGATCCACTGATTTCTTGATATTCCTTTTCAGAACATGATTTCCTAACTTATTTTCAAATGAAGGACTGTTTATTTCTTTGATATCAATCATAGCAATCTTGTCCCCGTGGATTATTGAGACACTGAAACGTGAATAACACAACCTGTGTGCTCAAGATATTCTCCGGCGTCAGTACACTAGCTATATTTCTGGCACAAAGTCTAGTACTGCAGTCAACTCTGGAACTTTAAGCTTTTGGATTCCTTTCAAAACTGAAGAGCTTCCAAGTGCTGTCACTAATTTCACAATTTTCTAAAATATTTCTTTGACGGTTAAACATTCTCTTATATTACATTTCCCTTTCAAAAATGGATGAAATATTCCTATTCTAGATGTTTTATATTCAAATGAATATATTTCAATGAAAACATCGTATTTGGTTAAGGAAGACTTTTTGGAGGATTTATTTTCGTTCATCTCAAGGGCTGTCACTGTGTCAATATATCATATAAAAAATGTGACGACCGATCCGGGATATTTTCACATTTATGCAAGTAAGATGGTAATAAAAAAAAGAGTGGAATTGAAAGTATATGCATCCGGAGGATGGGTAACCATTTAAACACCTCAGTAAACACAGCTGAGATTCTAGCCCTGACCCCTCCATTACTAGCAAACCAGACTAAACTACACTGATGCCACTCGCTTCTGTGGTTGCATGGTCTTACGCGTTACTCTCGTGGTGGACTAGACTGTCGATGACGGAGAGATAAAGGTTCGAATCTCAGTTGGATGTACGGATGCTGGTTTTTCCAAAATTGGTTTTACATTCTCCCTCCATGCAAATCTAGGTACTCTAAATATAAACATCCTAATCTCTAAAACCATTAGCGTAATTAGTACATAAGCTTATAACTCGAATGGGTAGTAAGATATGGTGCTCAAAATATATATTGGTGCCTTTGTCTGAATGCTCCACTACTCGTCCATGCAGAAGATGGAAAATTAATATTTTGCAAATTCAAAATATAATTGGTTTTTATTTAAAAAGATAAAGGGAATTCGATATTATCAACTAAAATAATTTTAATTAATGAGCCATATAATTAATTTTTTTTGTCCGATCACTAGATCTTAGTTACTAAAAAAAATCTTCATTGAAAATTAAATTTCCATTCAAAATTTTATAACTGCTTAGGTGTATTTTTATAATTTTTAATCGTGTATCTTTAAATAATTATAGTTATAAACGTGCCATTTTGTTAGTATAATATTAAATATAGTCACTTGCCTGGTTATTTACCATAAGTCCCCATGGAGGATGGGTTATAGAGCTCAATTAAAGATGTGAAGGAACCATATTCAATCCCTGGTACTAGTGTTTAAATAATAATATATTATTTGTGTCTAGGTTCACTCTAGAAACTGTATAGGACAATTTCTTGTGCTAAGGCTAGCTATAGGTCTGTTGAGTGTTTTGTCATACGTTTGGTTAGTTTTTATGATCCAACTCTTCGTTCAGAGATCCTTTAATCAGCCATAACAACGGGAACACTGACATAAGTGTCAGGTAGGATTTACTGAGTTTTTTCCCCAAAAAATCTGTTTCTACTCTTCCTCCCCACGCAAATGCATAACTTTGGGTATACCTTTTTTAGCACCACATATTTCTACCTGATCAGATTATACGCGTATGTATTAATTATGCTAATGTGTTAGGGATGACTAAATTTACCCACTTTGGCCGGGAGAGAGATTGGGGAACCATTTAGGAAAAACCACCCTCAGTAGACCCGACCGGTATTAAAACCCTGATCTCCCCATAATTGGCAGTCTAGTCCAACACGATATTGACGCCTTAAAGTTTAGACCATGCGACCTCCGAAGCGGGTCTCAGTTACACTTAATCTAAAGTTTAGCTTCATAGTTCCTTAACAATTATTACAGAGCTGTCCAACCTTAGGTTATCAGAGGTCTGCATTAAATAAATAATCAATCCTAGGATCACAGTCAGAATTATAAATAAAATGCGGATATAAAAATAGAGCTGAGATTCGAATAAAGCCCTCCCTGACACCGGCAATGCATCCTATTGCGAGCCTGAAGATTTAGATCACGGGGCCACCGATGGGAAATATCCTAGTTTAAGTTAGTTTGTATGTTTTACGGTAGTATAACCCGTTTGGATTTTACGCTAATGGTATAGGAATAGTTAAGGTAGAATTTTAGAGGAAATGTACCCTCATTTTTCATGTAGGGAGAGTGGTAAACCATTTATAGAAAAACAGCCTCTACACTCAACAAGGATTTGAACTTTGATCTCCCCGTTATTGACAATCCACTCCAACACTAAAGTTGAGTCAAACCATGTGACCAGTGATGTAGGTAATTATTTATTATTTGGTTTTCTAGTGAAGTTTTTTTTGGGTGATATTTCTTCATAAATGTTGGGTTGTACTGCGCTGATGTAAACATCGAGTGCCTTTGAAGAATGCTATAAATGTTGTATACTTGGTGACATATCTTTTGACACGTTCACAGTTAATAATAAACACACTCTACCACTCAACACACGCTAAACATTAAGTATACCTCAGTTTTAGCTTCTGTGGTGCTGACTGACAGCTCACAGCTGACTTCTGACGGCTTTGAAAAGCTACCAGACCAAATTATGTATCCCTACGCCGAACCATATGATCTGCAAAAAACATGTCTTTAGCAGTTGTCACTTCTGACAGTCAAAATTTAGGATATATACCTAACTGTTGACTGTCAGAAGTCAGCTGTGAACTGTCAGTCAGCACCAAAGAAGCCATGGGGCTACTGTAGGTATGTATGTGATTGCGAAACGATGCGTGAAGGTTCCGAGAAGTTTTATGAGTGGAAGAGGAAAGCGGTCCATGGAGCGTCGTTTCCGCACAATTTTCTCTCGACACCAGCGAATAGGGAAATGGTCACTAGACAACCGTATAGAATTTTATTTACTCTTTATTATTTGCAGGTTTGTCATTTTATTCAAACGTTTTTACTCTAATAGGGGATTTAGTTTTAAATGTAATTTTACTTAAAACAAAAACAATTTTTTTTAAAATAATTTTTAGAAAAAGAAACAAATTGGTTTTTCAACAATAAAAATATTTGACAAAATACAACATATTTTGATATAAAGTAATTTTTTTAAATAACCCGCATTGGTTTGCTACACGAACTAAACGTCAAGCTGGTTTAAACTGATTTACTGGTGACAAGGTTGATTAAGGACGTTACTTATGCGTGAATTTCTATGCTATTTTATGAACAGAGCTTCATCTTAACTTGATGCTTCTAAGCACGCACTCTTAGCATTATCACATATGTATATATATTTCTATAGTTAGAT
Source organism: Timema bartmani (assembly GCA_902151455.1). NCBI lineage: Eukaryota > Metazoa > Arthropoda > Insecta > Phasmatodea > Timematidae > Timema > Timema bartmani. The sequence continues at coordinate 60,087 of CABFWB010001888.1, read as the reverse complement.
TAATGTTGATTTAAATAAATATCTAACTTAAATTTAGTTTGGTTTCGTTTACATAACCAATTTTGGTATATTTTAAATTATGTTTCTTACTCTTCGTTTTGAGGATGTCTCGTTCATATAAAAATTCAACCAAGACCTTGGGGCTTGATTCAATTGTACCGTACATTATAGTCGTTGATAAATTTAAACAAATGTGACTAAAATAATTTCAAATAAATTAAAAATATTTTTATTATGGTTTCGTTCATGTAACCAATGATTGCAACATTTATCTTTGTTAAATTTCGTTTTGAAGATTCTTTGTTTTTAATTTAACCAAGCTTGTTTTGCTAGATTATTAGGTATTTAACCAGTCCAACCAACTTCAATCTTGTTTATTTGACTCATTTGCTTTTTGCTTTATTCTGGTCTTAAATATTGCTGTCTGCTTTGTGTGTCTATGCTGGAATTATATTCACTCGCTGAACAGACGCACCCTACTTATGCGACTATGAAATCGTATGTTCACCCAAAGCCTTTGTATGGGTTTCCCTTTGTAAATATCTAAATTGTTGTATTATTAGAATACAATCTTACTGTGCCACTGAATTGTGGTCTTTGTTTATATTCTGTTACACCGGTACGTCACAGGTAGGCAATGTCGTTTTGACGAGATTTGATATTGATCAATTATACTAAGAGTTTTTCAACACATAATGGGTTTTATATCTCTTTCTTTCTTATATGAAGTTTTTTAAAGGAAATAATCCTCTTCATTTTGTTCCCTAGAGTTGAATACTACTACAATTTTAGCACCGGCACAAGATCGTATATAGTTGAATCGCTATATAAGGAACCTTTCCGAGTAAATAACATATAATTATATTGTAACTAACATTACAGTTCACATAATCTCACAGTTTATTTGTCTAACAGCAGTAAAAAGGTTTTACGACCAGTAAAAATGTGACAGCCACAAAATTCTGGCTGTGTGAATAAAGTTAAGTATAGTAGAATTCTGGTACTAAAGGATCTTATTAAAACATACCGCATGTTGGAGAAGATAGTGCCAACATTTGTGAATATAGGGTGTCATGGGTTTAGTACAATTAACCCTCTGGCCACTATCCTCAGTTTTCTAGACCGGATCTGCTACTTTTATTTATTCACTTAGCTCCTCAATTGTCTTCACGAGGCTGAATTGAGCCTGTTCCAGACCCAATGCTTCACAGGAAAATCTAGAAGTGCCGGAGATCAAACCCAGGACCTCTGGATATGTAGACAGGAAATTAAGGATTGTAGATAAAATACAAACATGCTTTTGCGGGAAACATTGCTAGCACCTTACTATCGAACTAGTATTATTTTATAATTTATATCGATACTCTCTGTCCCACTTGATAGATTCACATCACATGACTTGGCGTATAAATGCATGACAATATATTCAGTAGCTTTCATAATTGTCAGGTTTTTTTTTTTGGTACTACTGCTTCTTACCACCTCTCCAAGCTCTCTGAGTATTTACACTTGGGAACGATATAACTAAATCTTAGAGAAAATGCACCCGCATTTACCTGAGGAAAATTAAGACATTATTTATGGAAATAAACCATAATTACACCAGGCCAGGGCTCGAAACCCAATCTCACTGTCACCGTAAGTCCAGTCTAATGCAAGAGGGACTCCTAAGGCCTTGAGACCACCGATGCGGCGTGTCATGTAAAGTATTTTTTTATCACCGTGTCTTACTACCTGTTCAGGTTGTACACATATATGATAATTACTTTAATGAAGTATGGATAAGTAAGGGGGCATTTTAGAGGTAATCTACTCTCATGTAAAGAAAGTGGGAAACCAAGGCCGTAGCCAGCCAATAATTTCAGGGGGGGGTTTGGTGGGCCCATCCCCCCAATTGATGGAGGCTAGAAAAAATATAAATAAAAAACAGTTCTAGAAGCTATCTGAAGGGTTTTTTATGGCAACACTACCCCCTAACTATCGGAGGCTAGGATCAATTCTAATTATTAAACAGATCTAGAAGTTATCTGAATTTTTTTTTATGACAACATAACACCATAACAGCCGAAGGCTAGAAAAAATTCTAAATAATAAACACCTCTGGAATCTTATAGTAACACAACCCCCTAATTTGTACTTGCACCTTAATTTTGATATTGTTTGAACCATAAATAAAGCCATATATATTTTGTTCATACAATTTAGGGGGGAGGGTGAACCCCGAACCCCCCTACCCCCCGACTATGGCCTTGTGGGAAACCATTTAGGGAAAACCACCCTCAATATACACGACCGGAATTCGAACTCCGAACTCCTCGTCACCAGCAGTCCAGTCTAACACGAAATTGACGTCTCAGACCATTTGTCCACTGTAACGGGACATATAAAGGTCCTCCTACCAAAATACTACTACATAGATTAATAACTTTTTATTGAACTGTTTGATAAGGTTCTTCAGATGTTGATCAGCATTGTATACATCATGTACAAAACATTTCCCTCCACCTTCTTTTGAGTTAGCAAACCAAGCATGAATTATTTCGTTCAGTAAAGTTATCGCTTAGTTCTTCTTCCCTCAATCCCTTCTCACTCCCCTTCTTTCTATTTCTCTCGCTCTCTCCACAATCCGTTGTTTCTGGTTTGTTTAAAGGTGACTGGGTGACGGCGCGTGCGCAGAAGGTCCGTTGCGTGCGGCCGTCTGTCCAGGGGCAGGCGTAAGCCCTCCCCCCTCCCCTCTTCCCTTCCGCGTTTTCCCGACAGTGTCTACCCGGCCTTATGTACGACCACGGGGGACTTTTCTACACGTAGAAACATCTCGTGCGTGAGAGATACGCGTATATCGGCAATATTTTTATTTTTAATCTTCCTCCCGTGGGGAGTCCTGTGCTTGGTAGCTCGAGTACAAAATAATCACGTGGCTTCCTCCTCTTTTTTTATATATAAAAAAATAATTAAAACTACAACTGACTTGATAACAAGACTTTTAATTCAAATTCTATTTTATTGTTCACTTTTAATTCAAATTACTACTGTTGTTTTTTGGAAGATTCTTGCGTGTGACACGAACGTTGGACGAGTTATTCTATACTTAAATATCTCTTATGTCGTGTCTCTTGCTGCTTTTATTTTTTCAAAAGAATAGCAATTAAAATAACGAACTAAATTCTCGTGACGGTCCTAATACAATACCTTATTTTTGTTGTTGTTGCTTTTTTGGGGGATGAAAATGAACTGATAAAAAACAAAAGACGCGATGTATGGTTGATAGAACTATTGTGAGCGTCCGTCGAATGATTTACGTTTGTGAATATTTTAAAAGTTTAATGTGAGAGAGGACAATTAAAATGGTATTTTATTTCATAGTGAATTGGTATTTGCCATTTCTTGGTTAGTGGGGAAGACTATTTATGTTTTGCACTTGAACTTAACGCCATTCATAACAAGTGGACTCAAAATTAGACTGAAACAATTGTTAAATTAAAACTATTTTATAAAAAAATCAGTAATTTTCAAGATATGTATTCCGAACGGGTAGTAAGACGCGGTAATGTAAAAACACTTTTCAAAAAAATTATATTTTAATAGTTTAAAATATATACTCAGTACAAAAGTGTGGTAAGCACGCAAATTAAAAAAAAATATTATATTTGCAAGTAAAACTGTTTTGACACGTACACATAATTTTTAAAATAATTTTAAAAATATAAATGTAAATACCAATTTCAACAATTAGATCGCGGTAGTGAATTTATAATATATACTTGAGAATCCAACTATTTAATCTATATACAAATAAAATTGTTAGTTTTTATTTAAATGTATAAATTAATTATAAACAGGATTTTATAAATACTAACAAAGCCTTAATCGGTTGTGAATGCTTGTTACTATGGTATAGAATATAGATGAACTAGTAAAAAAAACTTGTTTCTTAATATCACTTTGTATTTAATCCTTTTCAAACGCGTTTACTGGTCAAAATAAAATCCTTTTGGTAGAAACTACTTACAAAACTCCAGTCAAACAAGACCTGTGTAAAAAAATGTAGACTAATGAGTTAAATTCGATCGCTCCGTCGCGTAGATATCAACAAGTGGAATATGTGGTGACAACAGAGATACTCGAAAGAAAAACAAACCCAGAGGTTATCCTATCACATATTGCTCTATTGTTCAACCTTGATAAGTTCAACCTATCTCTATTGGCAGCTCTGAACATGAGTATAATCAACTAACATGCAATCGTGCGCATCATATGATGATATAAAAATAACAATTGTTGAAAGCAAATTTAACATATTTACGTTTGTATATTTATTTAATATAAGTACAATTTATTTGTATGTTTTATTTTAAAAGGTTGAACTTGATGTGAATATACTATATATGTGCTATAGAAAGCGAATTTAGTTACAGTTTAAATTGCTAGAACGTAAGCTGACTAAAACATACTTTGTAAACGCTATAACGTAAAACTTAAAGCCGTACTTTAAGTGGAAAACACTAGTAGAACATAACACTTATCACAACTTGTATTTTGGGTGAAAAAGTCAGAAGAACGTAGATTTAATTGAAACGAACCGTATTTCGAGCAGAAAACACTTGAAGGACGTTATTGACGTGAATCTAGTCCTGACACGCCGAGGGCGATCTTTGAAGACATCGAAGCAGCGTACTCCCTAGTGGATGGCGATCATCATCGTAACCCACCCCGTGACGCCAGTATCCAGAGATGAGGGTGAAGGGCGGCGCTCCAGGGTTGCCCCAGGGGGGAGCAGGAGGACCAGTCGTCAGTGCTGGGGGTGCGGGTGCGGATCCTCCGTCAGCAATGGGGTGAGATGACGACTATCCCCTGCGGACCTAATGGCGTCCAGTCATTAGATATAAGAACATATGCATTTGATCGTACTAATAAAGTGGGAATGATGAAGGAAATGTGACCGTATTTGCGTGAAATGAAAGTGGTAGCCCATTTATAAATATAACTACCCTCAGTACACCCTGCCGGGATTTGAGCTCTGACCCTCACCCCCACACTCGCGTCAACGGCAATCTAGACTACGAGAGATTGAGATTTAGTCCACGCGCCCACCGCTGCAGATGTGACTAATCTAATCAAATTTCTATACACAGATATTTGGTTTTATTAGAATTCTGTAACTTCTGGTATCAGAGCAGGTGCTATCTTAGACTAAGTTACTTTCCACTCTAAGTTACTTTTCACTCTAATCAGTGAACATAGTTTAAGGCGTCAGGATCACAATAAGATATATTTATTGGTGACAGGAAAGTCTTAGTTCAAATCTCGGCTGGGTACATAAGAGGGCGGCTTAACCACAAGAGATTTAATTATGTGGTTTTTCAATTCCTTCTTCACGCTATTGCGGTGTACTACCCCTACACTTTGAATTAAGCCGCTAAATAGCCAGTGTTTTAAAACGTATCAATTAAAGAAGGTTTTCTTTATTATAAGCCCGTGTTCATTAAATGCGATACAGATAGTAGTTTATTGTGATCCTGAGAGTTTAAAGTTAATTCCCGGCCCGATGTACTGGATGTTTATTTAACTACATCTTGATTTTTAATACTCTTTACAGTCGAATGCTCTTAAATTTTCTTATAACGTTCTATTTTCATCCTATTTACTTATATTAATTATTTGGTCACTAATTGTTAGCACACCGGCTCTAAAGTTCAAAAAGCATTTTAATATAATTGATATGTTTTCCAATTGAATTAAAATTAATTGAAATAATTTCATTCATCTTATTGAAAGATGTAACCAGTTACGGCTGTATCCGTAGCCAAAGTAAATTTTAAACTTCATATGATTAATATCATTACTATATTACTACAATACATTTAAAGGGTTTATTTTCTTATTACAGGGCATAAAATAAATAATTGAAGTAATAAGTAACGTGCTACGTGCTTACTAACCGTACGAGCTATAGACATATTTACACGATTGATGTAGGGATAAGTAACTAGAGCTTAGAAAAGTCCACTTATATTTGCGCGGAGGTAAAGTGAGAAATAATATTTAATAAAATATACTTTGAGTACTCATAGTATTCAAACCCTGCCCTCTTCCTCGCCGGTAAACCAAACAAGATTATACTGACACCTTTGTCTCTATGCTCGTTGTTGCAGTTAAAACTTTTATTAAAATACAAAAATAAACTGTCCAAACATATCCAACACAAATAATTAAATATTCATTCAAAGCTAATCAAATCATTATCTAGGCTTCCTTTATCATCACCGATTGTTAAGGAAACAATACACTCTTTATTCAACCTGAACGTATACACTAGCAAACCCGAGAACAAATTGCGCTAGACATAAGTAAATTTTTTTTTTATTCATGGTTTTAAATTTCATAATTTTATTTTTAAAGAATAAACGTCTTCATTTGTATATTTGGATCAATACAAAATATCGATATTGGGTACCTAAGGGTCAACACTTCATAACCAATTTTGAGAAAATATTTATTTTTCTCTTTTTACCCTCTATAGAACTGCTATTAATTTTAGGGTTAGACAGATGGCGTTGCAAAAACCACTTTTTAGGGTTCGGGGGGTCATGAAACGTCGACATCCATCAACATCTTGGGCTAGATTTTTTGACGGTCATAATACTTTACCTTATAGTGTTGGCAAAGTTAAAAGAAATATATATTTTTCTATAGCTTGAAAACTTTTCGTTTTATAAAAATAGATTTTAAGTAAAATATGTTTATTATAAATAGATCCACATGTATGCAATGATAAGTAATTTCATATCTCAAAAGACTACGGAGATAAGATTAAAAATTAGAATTTACGCATCAGACCTGAACCCTTAAATTCATTTTGACGAAAGGTTGAGAGTAGCTATTTGGTTTGTAATATTGATCAAAGCTTAGAAATGAAATTTGATCAAAATCGTTAAAGCCGATTTTGATAAAATTGATTTTTCTCTTTCCGTCCTTAAGGAAACTACCCTTAATTTTAGGGTTGGTTATCCAATTCCAAAAATTCCTCGGGGTAAACATATGAAAACCCTATACACCAAGTTTTAGCCCAATCGGTAAAATAGTTTAGGCTCTAGCCCGAGGTACAGACTGACAGACAGATGGATAGACAGACAGACGGCATTGCGAAAACAACTTTTTTGGGTTCGGGGGGTCATGAGACGTCAACATCCATCAAAATCTCGAGTTCAGTTTTTTTGACGATCACAAAACTGTAAGGTAGTGAAAAAGTAAAAATATTGATAGTGAGTCCCCGTGGATCAACACTTTGTATTGAAATGTCTACTTCTGCTTTAAAATTTTCAACATTTTATTAGGGGTTGCACATCTATGGTTATTGCATTGATGTTAAATTCCTCATTTCTAAGTTTTGACCTATAAAATAGGTAAATATTGACTATTGAATCTAAAATGATAGAGATAGATCATTGTTGTACAAACATTAATTCTTCTAAGAGGTTGAAAGAAAGAGAACATACACTTTTTGAGAGACTTACTCAATTCTTACTCTATGGTATTAGAGAATTATTGCGTTAAAACTTAAGTAGTATCTCTTTACAACTAAATCTCACAAAATTGTATTAGTATATTTGCCAATATCTCAGAAACTGTTGGTTTTATAAAAATATATTCCATATAAAAGTTTTTTATTTTTAATAGTAATATAATTTTGCAATGATAAATTATTTAGTATCTCAAATATTTGTGGAGATACGGAAATTTCCGCTTCTGGAAAGTACCCTAAAATTTATTTTAATAAGAAAATGGAAATAGCCATTTTATTTATGATCTTAATCAACGCCTAGATCCGAATTTCAACCAAAATCATTAGAGCCAATTTTGAGAAAATGTTTTTTTTCTCTTTTCACTTTTTATTAATCTACTCTTAATTTTGGGGCTAAATAGACACACAGAGAGACGGCATTGCAAAAACCACTTTTTAGGGTTCGGGGGGTAATGAGACGTTGACATCCATCAACATTTCAGGTTAGATTTTTTTGTGGTCACAATACTTTACCTTTATTGTCCGAAAAGTTAGTATATATATATATAAAAAATTGCGTATGGATTGAAAGTTATTTGTTTTATAAAAATATATTTCAAATAAAAGATTTGTATTATAAATAAACCTACATATTTGTAATGATAAGTAATTTCATATACCAAAGATTTACAGAGATATGATAAATAATAAGAAATTACGCAGATGACCGGAACCCTTAAAGTCATTCTGCCGAAATATTGAGAGTATCCATTTTGTTTGGGATATTTATAGATGTTCATAAATGAAATTTAATAAAAATCGTTAAAGCCGATTTTGAGAAAAACGACTTTTTCTCTTTTTGCCCTTCAGTAAATTACCCTTAATTTTAGGGATAGATATACAATTCCAAAAACTCCTCGGGGCAGCCCTATGAAAACCCTAAATACCAAATTTTAGCCTGATCGGTAAAATAGTTTAGGCTCTAGTCGGAAGTACAGATAGACAGAAATTCAAAAACCTCTTTTTCGGATTTCGGGGGGTCATGAAACGTCGAGTTTCATCCAAAATCTTGAGTTCGATTCTTTTGGACGATCACAATACTTTCTCTACCTGTAAGATAGCGAGAAAGTGAAAATGGTCTTGAATAGAATTTGTCATCGTCAGAAACAAAACATCTCATGGTGGGGATGTTAGAAACGCGAGTTAAGGGCAGTTTTTTTTGTAGTTTTTATAGCTAAACATTTTTTTAGCCAAAATAAATCAAATATTTCTCCATTAGAAACATTAAGTTTCATTTTTTTCACCTGGTATTATAACACAGTTTTTTAATATCTGTCAAGAGTGTCCTGTAATTTAATGACAGCTTTTCCTATTCATTTAAAAGGTTTTTCATTCCATGCCACTATGCTCATGATATGTATTCAACAACTGTTGATATCATCATGTGAATAAAATTAAACTATATGTTGATACAGGAAGAATATTTATTTATATTGGCCCAAAACATGTTTTGCTAAAAAAACTTCAGAAACACTTGTCCTTAACTCGCATTCCCTACATCCCCACTTTAAACTTCATAACCATGACATGGAATAGCAAATTCAGCCCTCAAAGTTTTTTTAAAATAGCACTTTAATCACAAGGGTTATTCTAAAGAGTGAGGACAATTTAGAGGAAGTCACCCGCATTAGCTTGGCAAGAGCAAGGTAAAACCTTTGTGATGGGTCAAATTTGTAAAATCAATCATAAAAATGTAAGTAAAGTAAAACACTGATTTTAAGTTGTGTCGAAAAAGTAAATGTAGAATAAATATAAAGTACAAATGGGTCGTTTATGCATCATTTCCTTTAATTAATGTCTTAAAATTGGAAACAAAATGAATAATACAATGATATGTGGATTTTTTATTATTATTAAGGAGTGACTTCTAATATAATGATGTTAACAAAGTCCTAATTTTCAGATTATTAAAATGGAAGCTCGTTTATACACATGTTTATTTTTTCTAATGATTCTTTTTTACAGCTTCCAATGCTATTATATTAATTCGCTCAGAAAGACTGTATAATCAATTTTAAGAATTAATTAAATAATTTTTATTTTGTTTACAATTGTCTTGAAACTGGCTGCTTATAAACTAAAACCTCAAAACAAAAGCTAGATAATATCTGTAGCGTGTTTATTAATTATGTTTTAACTACGATGTCTGATTTTTTTAAATGCACTTTTAAGACACTTACTATCCCTCCAGAATATATTTTTATATTAAACACTTTGCACTTAATAGCTTGATTGATTCTCCAGTAAATATGTAAAGATATTATCGTTATAGATGGGAACTCAGCGCATTATGTTTTTACCAAAGCTGATCATCGTATTAAAAAATGTATTCTACACAGCTCCATTTTTCTTTAATATTGATTTGAATGTTTTTATTTAACAATTAATACATCCTATATTTATTTTAGTTCAATAAGCCTTGCTTACATAGTTTCACCAAGATTCACCCCACTACGTTGAGTACCAAAGCTTTGCTAAATTTCTCTGCTTACCCACCTTTAGTCACCTTTCATGTTTGACATGTCTACCCGCTGGTCTTCTACGTGAAGAGGGTTGCCTAGCCCTACGAAATGAACTGAGAACCTCTCTTCCGCATGTCATGACGAATGAATAGGAAATTAGAGCAATAGCAAGAAAACGACAGGAAGAACAGTAGCTGACGGTTACAAACGTTACCAAAACAATTTCAAAAATTCATATTTCAAGTCATAGGATCTGCACTTCTGATGGCTAGTATTAATACTTATAAAAAAATATACTGATGATCTAGTAATTGCTATCAATGTTGACCATAAAAAATATGTTTAATTTTTATATTTGTCCTTCCTACCATGGTCCTAATGTATTTCAGACAGATTCTTTATATTCTATCGACACGGCATTTTTATTTTTCGCCTTTGTTGCCATTCAGATCGGCCATAGTCATGAAAAATATGAAAAACCCAGGGAATGTCAGGGAACTAAAACCTTCCAGGGATATCAGAGGATTTTGTTACTGACTAGGTAAAATTGCATGCTAGGCTATCTAGAGAAGATAAAATAATATATTAGTTGTATCTTGTCCAACTATTGCTTTAATTAACTATAGGTTTATTAATTTTTAGGGGATTCAAAATATAGTTATTTATAAGAAAATAAAGTACTGTCGCTATTTCATAGCTACTCCGTGGGCGATTTGTCGGGATGGCTTGTGAGGAAGTGAAGGTGCGACTGAGAAAAAGTTGGAAAGTTGTTTTTGATGTTGTTTAATATTAAGCGTATAGACTGTGCATAGAGAATATATGAATTGTCATGGTAGTCGTGTATATAGTATTGAAGATGAGTTAGAAAGACTGTCATGGGAGTGACCAGAGCTATAGTTGGTGTGTTGGTGTTCGATGCCTGTGAAGCTCACGTACACCTATTACACTCTTAAAACGTTGGTGCATGACATCTTTTGGACACTGTTACATAGCACCACGTCTTACTACCCGTTCGGGCTATATGCTTATGTACTAATTACAATTATGGTACTAGAGATTAAGAAGGTTTCATTTATAAGAAGTGTACCCGAATTTGCGTGGAGGGAGAGGGGAGAACCATTTAGGAAAACAACCTTCAATAAACCCGACTGAGATTCGAACCTTGATCCCCCCGTCATCTGAAGTCTAGTCTAACACGAGAGTAACGCCTTGAACCAAGCGGCCACCGAAGTGTGTTTCGGACATTGTTTTTCGTAACGTTATTCAACTTGAGAATTTGTTATTACTTATATTTTTATGTTTATTAATTTGTGATCAGTTATTTCATTGTGGATGCTATTTTTCTGATTAAATTAATATAACTTTTCCACTAATTGATTACTCTAAAATTCATGATTTTACAACTAAATAGTTTGATGAACCACAGCTATATAGAGATTTACTAACGCGATATTGTTAAATCTGTTACGTGGATCTTTTGGGATCGAGAATTATATTATGGAAGCCAATAGGATTGATTTATATTCAAGATAAATAGAATATTCACCAAATATCTTATAGATGAAGTACCGTTTAGAATATGTGTATGCACAGAATAATCCATATGCTATTTATTTAACGTTCTTTAACAATTTAAAAATAGTCAATACAGCTAACAGCACTTTTATATATTATATATATTGAGTATAATATATTATAAATATAAGTTATTACGTTTTAACATGAGCGGCTATTTTTTGTCACCGCATCAACCTACCCTTTTGGGTCAGAGACATATAAAATAACTGCGCTAATGTATTAGGGTGAGGAAGGTTGAATTTAGATGAAGTGTAACCGCTTTGCATGTAAGAAGAGTGAAAAACCATTTAGTAAAAAACAACCTTTGTAAACCTTACAGGGATTTGACCCCTAATATTTCTATAGTCGGTAGTCCTCTCTGTTGCAAGGCTGAAGTCTTAAATAAAATCAATATCTGAACGTGGAAAATGTTACTAAATCTACTTTAATGAATTTATGTGTCAATATAAGTGACTTTTGACAAGAGATGTCAGTTTTAACCTATGTAGCCAAATTTGTATTTATATTAATATTTTGAAGCTAAATTACTAACGTATTAATAAATTAAAGTAGATTTATAAATATTTAAAACCCTCAGAGAGGTTGTATTATGTAACAAATTAACCATAGTGTTGGTTAGCCGTGTTGGTTTACATTTCTATTCCTTCTAACCCCTTTTATCATATACCAAATGAATGACTTTATCAGGTAAAATGTGTGCCAAACAGGCAAACAGCTCGAAAACGTCCACATATCATTAAATTTACCTTCTTGTCCAACATGTAGATGTCTTGATCGCCACCAATGTCTGATATTCTTTTTTGTTTTACTTTGAGCATTTGTCGGTCTAAAACTTTTATCTGAGGTAAGATAAAACATATAAACCATAGGTGTCCAAATGGAAACTTATGTATCTACCAAGAGGTTTATTTGATGTTCGCGAATTAGTTTGGGCGCTAAAAAAAAAAAAGA
>CABFWB010001888.1:0-46569 GCA_902151455.1 Timema bartmani | reverse complement strand
TTCCCTCTTGGGGTTTTTTCCTAGATCAGGGGTTCCAAAACTTTTTGAGAACGTCAGATGTCAGATCTTCAGTGAGAGGCCCCGGTACCCCGTATTAAAAAAAAAATCTTGACCTTGGCTCATTCCATTTTCAGACTATAGGGAAGAAAGTTGAGCACAACGTCACGCCAAGTTTTCAAGGAGCATTAGAATCCAAAACTCATATGATAATAATAATAATAATATTTAGCACCGCGTCTTACTACCCGTTCGGGTTATACGCTTAAGTACTAATTACGCTAATGGATTAGGGAGGGTTGAATTTAGAGGAAGTGAACCCGCACTTGCGTGGAAGGAGAGTGGAAAACCACTTAGGAAAAACCACCCCCAGTTCACCCGACAGAGATTCGAACCTCGATATGTACAATACAAGTAAACTTATTGAAAATTTGCATGCTACATTTCAAAATACATTATAAGTTTTAGTTTTTACTTAAAACCACGACGCCCCGGACTAGGTCTGGCGACGCCCAGTTTGTGAATCCCTATCCTGTATGATAATGAGCATATTTATTAGCGAAGTGCCTATTAAAAAAAGTAGTTTTAAAATAAGAATCTATGAGAAACTCTTATGGTCAATTTAACCGATAAAATAGATACAAGTTTATACTAGAATCATTTTTTTTGACAACAGTGAAATTAGATTTAAATTATTAGTCTATTCATTTAAAAATAATTAACTTTCAATTTTTTTGTATTTAAAAATGAATTTTAAAATAATTACACTAGGTAGTGTTTTTTTTTCATCGAATAGATACATTATTTTAATTGTGGACATTTATGTTTCATACGCTACCAAACTCCCCAAAAATGTGGTTTTATATGCTGTCAGTACTCCTCTCTGAGTGTCCGTCTGTCTACCTGCTCCTGGGGTTAGAGACAAAACTGTTTAATATATTCTGTTCAACCTTAATATTTAGAATCTATATGCTCACACTTCAGTGAGCTTTTTTTTTAAAAAAAAAATTCAACCCTCAAATTAAGAGTAGCTTACTGACAAAGAAATTTGGAAAATTTGAAAATTTTCAAAGCCTTCTCTAATGATTTTGTTTTGAATTTAAATTTGGGGAGTATGTAACATAAAAAATAGCACAGTTGAGTTTAGGCCTATACTTGTTTCTTTGGTGGGAATCTAGTTTAAGGATAAATTAATGATGTTCAATTTTTTAAAGTTAGACATTTGTCGGAAACGACTTTAATGTGTTTGAAATTAGTTAATGGGGATTGTTATGAATGATAAATAAGACTAAGTTACTTTTTCTAAAAAAAAATCAACTTGAGGTTAATTTACCGATCACCGAACTGGGTAAACTTTGCTTTATGAGGAAAATGAGGAGCCACTTGAATAAAAATAGTAGCAGCTACAGTCTAGAACACTGAGATTAACGACTGGAGGTCTCGTTGTGCTGATCACATGACATCCTCTGTCCAAAGAAGCTGCCACTATCTTCTCCAACAGAGGGTGGCCACTTGGTCGGCATGGCTCGATTGCGGGCTGACGCCATGGATTTTTATTTTTACTGATAACTAAGTTTTGAAATTTTGGGAAAGTATGTACGCTTGTGTCGTATTATCTATTTGAAAGTAGAATACAGAAAACCGCATCACAATCCGGAGCTTGGATAAAGGTCCGACGCCTTAGCTCAGAGTGTAACTTGTCTGCCCACCTACCTAGCGGGTTCGATTCCCAATATGGCCATAATAGCTATAATTGGTGAAACGCTGGTTTCTCCTTTCACAGTGATGAATTAACAGCTAGGGGTTGTGTGATGTGTCTGTGCTAGGTTTAAAGGTAGTTATATGGAGGATCTTAGAAGCCACGCATTTCTCTTTCGACCCTATTCCCAAGATCTCTCGTTTTGTACTCGAGTATATCTTTATCTTACTCGAACTGTCTAAAACGCCAATGAAACATTTTAGTGAATCCTAAATTAAAATAAGTCTTATTCGAGATGAGTCCTTGAAAGAATCACCAGTTGAGCTGGTTTTATGTTGTACACACTGATTTCGTATACTGAAAACTAACTTCCTGTAGGACCAACCAAACCCAACATTTTTTTTTTTTTTTTTTACCATTTTAATTCTCCCAAATGAAACATATCCTTCGTGCAGATTCTTTGATTAGTATCGTAAGTATTTTAATTTATTATAAAGAGATTTAATTTAATTTACGTTTAACATGTCAAAAAATATGTTTTGAGAGAAGATGCCTTTATTTAAGATAAACTTTAATTAGTTCATACATTTTTAATTATTGACTTAGTTAATATGGAATGGAGGCCACTTAATTTTGTATAATATTGGTTAATATTTGCATTGAAACCATTGGTAGTCAAAATCATTAGATTATTACATTAAAGGTCATGTTTGTGTTTCTGTTTATAATCAACTATATCGCATAGCATCATTGTGATATACTAATTCATTTTAACTCGCCATGTACGTTACTTGACAATAAAATAAATAGGTATCTTGGTACTATACAGTGCATAAGCCTAACACGGAAAAAAATAGTGCAGGCGATCAATATGGCTCTGTCAAAGCCTCGTTTACTCTTTTGTCATTTAAATAAGTTGTCTGAAGTAGGCTTATTTGATCTAAGGAGTTTGGATAATGATTTGTCGCTACTAACAAATGCATTAAAATTAACCCTATAATCGTAAATTCATGTAAATGTTTTATTTCCTGCAAATATATTTTATTTAGTTCTTTAATTGCGTTTTACCATTTTAATTCTCCCAAATGAAACATATCCTTCGTGCAGATTCTTTGATTAGTATCGTAAGTATTTTAATTTATTATAAAGAGATTTAATTTAATTTACGTTTAACATGTCAAAAAATATGTTTTGAGAGAAGATGCCTTTATTTAAGATAAACTTTAATTAGTTCATACATTTTTAATTATTGACTTAGTTAATATGGAATGGAGGCCACTTAATTTTGTATAATATTGGTTAATATTTGCATTGAAACCATTGGTAGTCAAAATCATTAGATTATTACATTAAAGGTCATGTTTGTGTTTCTGTTTATAATCAACTATATCGCATAGCATCATTGTGATATACTAATTCATTTTAACTCGCCATGTACGTTACTTGACAATAAAATAAATAGGTATCTTGGTACTATACAGTGCATAAGCCTAACACGGAAAAAAATAGTGCAGGCGATCAATATGGCTCTGTCAAAGCCTCGTTTACTCTTTTGTCATTTAAATAAGTTGTCTGAAGTAGGCTTATTTGATCTAAGGAGTTTGGATAATGATTTGTCGCTACTAACAAATGCATTAAAATTAACCCTATAATCGTAAATTCATGTAAATGTTTTATTTCCTGCAAATATATTTTATTTAGTTCTTTAATCACGTGCCATTTTGATCAAAACCCCTCCGAGACAGTTCTTTTCGAGTGGGTAGAAACCTTTAGAAATACCGCTCGAGCTAAATTCGTGTGGTAAGGGTTTCAAATAGTTGTCGAATACCAAATGGGAAACTCAAAGGGTGGAAGTACTCAAGTTTCCAAACAATATACTCAGTAATATGTCCTGGGTATGCGTTACTAAAGGAAGCTTAAGAGAGCAACATGGTAGAGCAAGCATGGAGAGGTGTTTAAAAACGTTTAGAAATCTCGCAACATTTAAGAAGTTATTTAATATTTTTGAAATATATTTTTCAATAAAATGTAGGCGAGAGTTATCATCAGATTTTCAACCAATTAAAAGTTTAAATTTTAAGTTTAAAGTTTTTTAATAAAGTTTAATGGCGCCTTATGCGATAATTTGTACGTACTTTTGAGGTTAAAGCAAAAGGGTAGAAGCCTATGTATAGCCTTCGTCTATCGAATAAAATCTTCTTTTGATAGGGTATCTTTTTCAAACAAATTTAATGTGGGACTGTTCTATAAGGCTTTATGTAAGTTGTCACACATTTAAATAAAATACATTAAACTTAACATTTTAAATGTTAACTAATCAGAAATTTTCCCTGCATTTTGGTGAAAACAACATTAAAAATATAAAACCACTTCATAGCAAACTATGGAGTTTCTAAACGTCTGCAATGCTTTTCAATACTCTCCCATATAGCACCCTTAAGGTGAGATGGGTAGGGATGTAAGAAAACGCCAGTGTTTTTATAGTTTTAATGGCAAACATTTTTTTGCCCAAATTAAATACAATATTGCTCTATTAGAAACAGATGTTAATTATTTTCACATGCTGATATCAACAGTTCCTGAATATCTGTCATGAGAATAGTGGCATTATCTAACAAACTTTTTAAATGAAGAGAAAAAGTTGTCATTAAATTCCAGAACATCCTTGACAGCTCTTTAAGAAATTTTGAAGTAACCCTGTGAAGAAAATTAAATTTTATGTTTGTACTGGTGCAATATTTTACTTATTTTGGCCAAAAAAGTGTTTTGCCATAAAAACTACAAAAACACTTACCTTTCCTTGCGTCCCCTTCCATCCCACTTTGCTTTAAAACATTCCAACGAAAAGGGTGCAGCAATAAGTAGGTATATCAAACTGCTTGTAAAAACAAATGATAATAATAATAAACTACATAAGTTAGGTGCTATGGGATTAGACGGACTTTTAAGGGCTTTAAAATCCACAAAGGAGGGCAGGTGGTCTAGCGTTTCAAACTCTTTATCGACTGGATTCGCATGGATGGAGAGGTCGGGGCTCGATTCTATGCCGGTGTCTCGCTGGCACTGGTTTCACACATGTGGTCTATACATGTAACTTTTACCCGCTTGAGAGGCTGGAAGGTCTCGCGTTAAACTGTGTTGCTGATTACGGGGAGATTGGGGTTCGAACTCCGGTTGGATCTACTCAAGGGGCTTCTTCCTAAATATTTCCCACACTCCTTCCACGCAAATGCGGATAGATTGCCTCTAAAATATTTCCTTCCTCGTCCCTATTTAATTAGAGTAATGATCATATATGCGTAAAACTGAACAGGTAGTAAGACGTGACTATATAAAAAAAACTGTAATTTTACTATATCCTACCCAAACTAATATGGGTTAATTTCCCCTTAGTTATTCTCCCTAATTCTATCCCTTAGATTAAGTCGTTAGTAAACTTGGTGTTTAACGTACCAATGAGAATAAAAAGAGCATGAAATGGTTCCTAGCAAACTAGAGATGACTGTTTTATGATTAATCACCCGCGTATTCCCCGAGGTAATAGCTGTGTGTGACAGGCAGCATATACTGCAGTATATTGCAGTAATACGTGCTGCGGGTTTGCCACAGTTGGACAAACATACCCCCCAAACCCCCACCCCCGCCCTTTTCACTCATTTCCATCGGTCTCACAGCCTCAGGCCAGGGTCGTAATTAAAATCCACGGATATCCTCCCTCCCGCCTTTTTTTTATTCCACTATGAAAGCAGTAGTAATGGAGAGGGAGGTGTAAGGGTATTGTGGGTTAAAACATGAGTGAGCAGCATGGGAATCAATATACCGCCACCCTATGTGAGCTTTAGAACAACTTGCTTTAAATTAACGCGGTCGAAATTGGTGGTTTAAAAGGGGTTGAAGGAAAGGATGCACTACTTTCTAACTGTTCATTAAATATGTTATGCTATATTTATTTCGTAAGTTTATTTAGTTTGAAATATACACCTGCACTAAAGAATTGAACCCTGGCTCATTTAGTTTGATGCAGGTATGCTCTTACCACTGAACTATTCAGGTTTGTTAGTCCTTATTCGTTACACATACAGGCCCAACTCAATTTTCAATAATATTATATTTGGTCAACCCTGTGGCTTTTATCTATTTGTAAGTTGTTTTTTTTTACTTTCTCGCTATCTTACAGGTAGATAAAGTATTGTGATCATCAAACAAAATTGAACTCGAGATTTTGATGAATTACGACCTCCCCGAATGTGAAAAAGTGGTTTTTGAATTTCCATCCGTCTGTCTATACCTAGGATTAGAGCCTAAACAATTTTACCGATCGGACTTAAACTTGTTTTTTAAAGTTTTTAAACGTGATGCTATGCCAATGAAACACATCAACTTAGTGCCGCGCGGATTGTCCCAAATACGTCCTGCAAAGCTACTTTTTTATTTTTAGCACGGCGTCTTTTTACCCATTTGGGTTATGCTAATTAAACTTATGGGATAGAGATTAGGAAGGTGTAATTTAGGTGAAATGTACCCCCATTTGCGTGGCTAGAGCGTGGAAAATCATTTAGGAAAAAACCTCTGTACACCAACCCGGGATCGAACCACGGTCTCCTCGTCATTGGCAGTTTAGTCTATCGCGAGAGTAGTGCCTTAGACCATGCGACCAACAAAATGGGTCACAGTTACTTCAAGACTAGTTTAATCACATAAACTTCTAGTAAATTTGAGGTGAATAATTTCAAAATCTCTCACTGTGAGTGAGTGTAGATATGAAATGACGGTAACAAAATTAATACTGTCGAAGATTTTAAAACACTCAAATAAATCACACATTAAATATGTTATTAAACTATTTTATTCCTCTTCTATTATTTAAACTAAAATATCACATTTGTTTCGTATCGTCTTTGATGTAGACCTCTAAGTGGTACTCAACATTTTTTTGTTCGTGTACCCCCAGACATAAAATTTCAAATTTGCATCACCAAATTTGTTGATGCATAATGGTAGCTAACATAATCTATAATCTACATCTAAAATAATTAATTACATCAAAAATAATGTATTGAATAGTAAGTTTCAAACGAGAAATATACATTACACTTTACTTACCGTACTCTTAAAGCAGGGATCGGCAAACTTTTTGTGCCACGATCGAATGTTACATTTATCAAAAGTCACGTGATCACCTTTTGTTTCTCCACTCTACTTTTAATTATCTTTGTTTCCCTATAAATTTCATATTTATTCCTTAAATTCAATATTTTCTCCAATAATAATAATAGAAAATACATAAAATAAATAAAATGTACATTCCAATTATCCTGTAAGGTCTTACACTATGGCCCTATCTTATAGGCTGTACTATAGTGGAGTAATGCAAGGTAAAATTGCCAACCCCTGTCCTAAGGTGTATTTGCGTAACTCCAGGGGTACACGTACCCAGGTTGAATACCACTGCAGTATAAACAACATGATTTCCACCTCTTAAGCCTGGTTGAATTTTAATATGTTATTTGGGTGGTCTAGTGGTTAGCATTCCCGGCTACTAAGCTAGAGGACCTGGGTTCAATTACCGGTGGTAGATATTTTTCCCCGAAGGGAAGTTGTTCATATGACTGCCATGGTCTGGGTAATTAGGCTTATGCTAGGTTTGGGAATTATACTGGCACCACATAATCATCATCATTATCATCACATAATCTCTTCGGAACGAAGTAACCGCACCTACATGGTCGCCCAACTTCAGACGACGGTTACATATCTACCAATGCCAGTAGAAGACCAGGGAATGTCTAGCCACAAACCCGGATGGCATACACTAAAGATAAAAAAAATAGAAAAAAAATTAGATGAAATGTACACTTCGTCTACCTTGAATGGTAGCAGTCTCACCTTGAAGGATAACACGATGACCCTATCTTTATAAGATATACCATGGTGGAATATAATGCAAGGTAAGCTGGCTGCCTTACAAGGTAGGTACATGATGTTTGGTGAGAGAGAGTGAGAAACCATTTAGTAAAAAACTTTTTTGTGTGTGTTACCAAACTGGGCCTGAATAAATAAATGGTTAGATGCTTTTTTATTTTTTTTAAATCTAGACAAGATTGAGGTCTACAAAAATGGCTCAAATAAAGATCAAAGTCTAAGTTTGAAGGTGGGTGGGTGTCAATGTGGATTTTAAATTTTGTCCAGATTCACATACTATTTCAAAATTTATGTTCGTTACGTTATTGTAAAACGAAAAATGGCTAAAAATGATTTTGATAGTTTTGTGCCTGGTCAAATGAATGCAGCTCTATTTGTAAGTTGTGTATTGTACTTTTTTTAAATGTATGCATATGCACGTCAAACACTCAAACAAGATTGAATTAAAATAATACAAATTAGCATGTGTTCGTGAAGTCACAGATTTAATTTATCAGTTTATGGGCCTCAAAGCTCGCGACTGTTGACTAGACAAGAATTTGTTTGCTAGTGAGAGGATTTTCTGGTTCAATAGAAACGTGCGCGATTCGGAAAGGGCATACTCTGAATTCCTGGGGAAGAATAAAAAAAAAGTTGGTAAATTCCTTCAAACAGCTGAGCGTGGACTTGTCTTTGATGAAAGAATGTTCCCAAATTGGTTGAAATTAAACCTTTGACCAGCACCCAACATTTTATTGATTTTTGGTTGAGCTGTTTTTTTCTCTACAAAGAATGACGAAATTGTTTCTTTGAAATGACAATCTGACATTCCTTCTTTATTCATTGTTAATTTCTTATGGATCACATACACTGGCATTGACACGTGGTTGGTTGAACAGGTATTGTACCTGGTTCTGATTCAGGAGACATGAACTCACTTCCACCAAGCTGAACAAAAAATTTGTTTACACTAGTTACTGAAACAATCCAAATTATATACATATTTTTTAAAGTCAAATAAATTTTTCTTTCTCTCCTTTACTAACGCTGTTCCTTCATATTTCCTATTATCTATCTCGTTTACATATTTCTCTACCACTTACTCTTTCTGTCTCACCGTCCCACTCTCACTCTATTTAGTTACGGCCACAATAGACTAAAAAGGAGAAGAGCGGGGCTTGAGGAAATAATTATATGAAAAGTGAAACATTTCCAAAACTAAGAAATAGTAAAACAGTCGGAGGTTAAATAAATATTTGAATTATTTATTCAAAGTAACAAACAGTGTTAAAACAAGTTGCATGGCCTTACATGTCAAACTGAAGTGTGTTGGAAAACAAATAAATCATAGAATTATATAAACTGGTCTAGAAGAGACCAATGAAATAAGCAAAATTGTTGCTATTATTTAAAGAAAACTTTCTTTATGATATACAAGCTTCTAATTCTCCACAGAGAATTGATATCAAACAATTTTAGTAAATACTTCCACCATTCTTCCTTCTTCAATTGCATCCATTCTTATTCTCTCACACACTTTCTGTTATCTGCTCCTCCTTATCCACCTAGCTATCTTATTTGTCTTCCATTTAACTTTTCTCTCTATTTTTTGCCCTTACGTCACCCTTTTCTCATCCTTTACATATTTTCTTATTTCTTTGAATATTAATTTTCTTTTCCCCTTTTCGTTCTCCTTTATTTCACTCCCTCTCTTTCCTTCTCTCTTGAGATATCCCTCTCGGAAACAGAGCAGCGCGAGTGCAGAAAAGCCTGACTGAACCTCTCCAATATGAGGCTGGTGGGCTGTACCATTAAGGATTCCACACACCAAGGCGAACGCGTGAGCAAGCACGAACTACCCAACACATGGAGGTAAATGCAGTGACACACACCGGCGAGCGGGCTGTTCGCGCGATCAGATGCGCGGGAGCGCGGACTGATCGCTCATGTTGGGTTGTTATACCTCAGTTTATCAGCGGGCAGCAGCCATTATGATGTAGTGTGAATCCACGTGTCGGGTTTCTGAGCTTTTCTTCTTTTTGTTTTATACATTTCTAATAGGTATGGATCCAGAAACAGCAGAGAGGCTCATAGAAGCTGTTAAAGAGAATGACATACTATACAGTATGAAATTGGATGGCTATAAGAATAGTAGATTAACGAACAGAAGTGGGACGAAATAGGCCCTATTTTTGGAATGAGAGGTAAGAAGTTATGTGATGCTTCCACAGCGTAAATTACACGCACACACACATCCATTACTCTGAAGATCTTGACCCGAACCACGCATCTCGTCATTTGATCGCCCTTTGATCTTGCGAGCAATTCACGCTGGTGTGTGCTTACAAGTTCGCCAACGGTTCGAATTCGCCCACGCGTTCGCCTTGGTTTGTGGAGTCCTTTAAGACCACCGCGCGCGCGCGCGCGTGTATGGTGTGTGTGTGTGTTTCTGCGGACGTTTCAAATCTCTAAAGACCAACTTTTTTTGGCGCAGCATGAGATAATACGTCTTAGCGCACTGGTTGGAATATGTACACATATATATACAAACGTGTGTACAGTCACAAACCATATAGCGGCCAACAGAACTGCGATAACATTCTTTAGCCGTCGTTTTACTTGCCAAAAAAAATATTAATATCTGAAGCAAATGGTGGCGTGGGTAAGATAAAAAGTATGACGAGTGTGGAGGAAGAGCTTTTTCATACAGGTTTGAGAGAGAGAGAACTTATATATTCTTCCAGTGGAAACTTGAAATTTCTTGCGCAAACAGTTATACTATTTTTATTGCAGAAGTTTAGTTATTAATCTACGTATTGTACTTACACTGTGCACAAATATACAATAAGAGAGTTGTAGAGCAGTGTTTCAAAACTCTAGATTTTATTTTTTTTATTTGAATATATATATATATGAAAATCGGGCTATATATATACGATCCGATTTTCATAGGAATAGCCTGACAGCTAAAAATATTATTTGATCTCATTTCGCGCATTCATACTTCAAGTAATGTGATATGTAGCTGCCACTTTTAATATATATTATCAATGCCAATAAGATAACATCAATTAATATGAAGTAAAATGTTGTCAATGTTGATGGAGAAAAAATTATGTTCGCATTTTCTAAAATTCTCTTCTTATAAAAATGAGACTGTACATATAAGCCTTATTATTTTAGTGCTAGTTAGTTAGTATACATTATCTTAGAAAAACAAGTGTGGAAAAACTAAACTCACTTCACCCGGTCGGTATTGATTTACGCCTAAGCTTCCTTAACAAAGTCTAACGAAACATGGTGGATATATTTAGGTAATCAAATTATAATATCAAGTAATATCAGGTATGCCAGGTAATCAAATATAATAAGGAGATTGAAAGGGAGTTTTATCATGTCCAGGTAAAATAGACTTAATTATCTTTTACCATTCAATTGCGGTTTTTAGTCTCGACAATGTTTATTTATTTTTTAATGTGTATTAATTTATACCCCCCACTATTTTCCACGTCTTACTACCCGCCAAGGCTCTCCACATATTTACACAAATGCTTTAGGGGTGGGTAAGGTATGATTTAGATGAAATGCACCCACATTTGCGTGAAAAAAAGCTTAAAACTGTTAAGGAAACAAAAACATATCAGTATACCCGACCCGGATATGAAACCCGATCATCATAGTGGAAAAGCAGGCAGCAAAAATAACTAATGTACCTATAGCAAACGGGAGTCTTTATTTTTTTGGAAAAATAATTTTATTTAACCTAGATGTGTTAAAAGAGACCGTCCATATTTTAAAAGTGCTCACTAAAGGATTGGGTGAAATGGTGAAAAACAAGTAAGAAGGGACACAAATTATATTAAATGTAGGCTTTTTTTAATCATTATTGCGTTCAGTACTATACTTATTAATGGCCTAATCCAAGATCTTTGGATGAGGAATGTAATTTATATTAAGTGAATACACATTAGCTTGGATAAAAACTGAAAAATACGGTGGTAAATCAGATGAGGAAAACCAACATAAGTGTACACAACTGAGGTTCGAACCTTAATCTTGCCGTCACTGACAATCCTGTCTATTGCGAGTCCGACGTCTTGGACCGTCTCACTACTGGTGTAGATTACACTAATAATTGAGGTTGACTCTAATATGTTACTCGGGTAGCAAGGTAACATGTCAGAAACGATATTGAGCACGCAGCTGTGGTGAAATTAATATTGCTTGTAACACGAAAATGCCGGGTCCTACAATTAAAAAGATCTACACAACATCCTTCTTGTAGGAAATCAGCTTAAATTTAATTGTATCCCTTACATATTTCCAAGCGTTAAATACCGACAGACGAAAACAGCCGAGGTTCATCTTATCTCGTAGATACCTTTAGAACAATATCTAGATGATACTTCAAAAATACTTGTGAAAAATATTTATACTATTTTAACTATTTCAGTAGTTTTAGGGATAGTCTCTGTTTTAAATCAACGCTTCCCTATCCATTTAGGTTAAACGCATACATGCCTAAATTAATTACGCTATAGGGGGTTGGGATGAATAAAGAAGAAGTTATAGGAAATGTACTCACATTTTTGTGAAGGGAGAATGGGAAACAACTTATTAATAAAGACCCTCAGTACACCAGGCCGGAACTTAAGTCCTGACCTGTCCGTCGACGGTAAACCAAAATAAACTAGCTTGACATTTAGACCATGCACTCACCAACGTGGGTAACTCTCTTTTTAAAATACACTTACTGAACCAGGATATTATACCAACACACGACTTACAAACTCACTCAATTCTAGAACACACACTGACACCACACAACTTCCAACCTCCCAGACTTTTTTTTTTACCTGGAGTCATGGCAACCATTTGGACCGTCCGCATTTAAATAATTACGCTAATGGGATATGGATGAAATAAGATAAAGTATATTTTCATTTGCGTGGAGCGAGAGTGAGAAACAGATAGGAAAAAATCCCTAGTATTCCCGGTTGGAATTTAAATGCCGAACTCTCAGTCACAGGAATACCAGATCAAACGGCCTTGACGTTTAGTCCGTGTGACTACCAAACCGGGTTATCGTTTAATTCAACATTGGAAAAGAGAAAATCCAAATTCCCCCAATGATAATTTTCTTTCTACCATATCAGTAATTGAACTCCGGTCTCTTAGCTCAGTAGGTAGATGTGCTCCCAACTGACTGAGCTAGGATAAGCTAATAGATAATTTCGCCAACATTTTTAATTCTCCTTGTTTATGGCTTTATATTTCAATAAAACTCATGATAAGTCTTTTGGCTCAAGTTCAAAGTGCCACCCGTGACTGAAGTAAAAAAGTTGTTCGGAACGACCAACACAAAATGGTCGGTTTATTTTTATATCGCCTCGTAATGATAACACAGGAGACAGACAACGGCTTCAAAAGTAGAATAAAATACTATCTGTTGGTGCCATGAGAGGTGGGTGAGGGGGTGAGGGCGCGCGGAGCGGTGTAACGTGTATTTGATGCGGGGTAATCATTGGGGCCCACGGTGTAATTGTTTTCTGGGAAGCGCGCAGGAAATTAATGCACTCGAGCCTTTGCCCGCGGAGAGGCTCACATACAGGGTGATGCAAAACTTGAAAGTAAAATGGAGTGGGTAGGAAAACTACTATTACTATTATCATTACTAGCGATGTATTCCACATAGGGGTGTTAAGAGGGGGGGGGGCAGGAATTGGAAAAATACACACCTTAAGAATCGCTTTTTACATCCTTCGGGGCTATTCGCATATTTACACTAATGGAGGCGAGACAGGTGTAATTTAAAGGAAATGTATTCACATTCACGTGTAGGAAGATGAGAAGGCCATTTAGAAGAAACACTTTAAATTCAACTCACCGGTAATTGTGACCCGACCTCCCCATCACTGATAAAACTGGCTAGATCAGACCTTATACCGCGTGATTACCGTTGCATGTCCAAGTATTAAGGTGATAAGATCCCTAAAAGGGGGGAGGAGGGTTGGGTGGAAATTATGATTTTTTAGCACTGCTTCTTACTATTTTATTATTATTATTATTATTAATATTAATGTTAAGCTACGAAAAAAAATTAAGGTGTTTGAAAACAAGCTTAAGCTAATAAGTTATTTGGTCCAAAACGGGATTAGGCTACTGGGGAGTGGAAGACGCTACATAATGATGAGTTACATACCCTGTACTCACCACAATACATGTTAGGATCATCAATTCTCGTAAATTACTGTGAACAGGACATGCAGCCTGAATAAGAGATTCTAGAACCTTGTTCAGGGTTTTGACTGGCAAACCCAATGGGAAGAGACCATTGGGAAGACCTAGACAAATGGGAGGATAACATTAGAATGTACCTGAAAGAGATAGGGTGTAATGAGTTGGACTGAATAGAACTAGCTCAACATGGGGCTAGGTGGCTTACTTGTGTAAATGCGGCAATGAGCTTTCGAGCTCCTAATGCCATAGATTATGTAAGTAATATCAGGCTATTTACGTGCAAGTTTATTTAGGTTGAGTTAAATATTTTATAAGTATTCAAAAGTGGCGTCTTGGATCTGTCTAGGTTTAATTTTGTATTTGTTTCTCAGAACCCGGAATAAGACCTATGTCCCGGGATGATACTGCCCCCGGTTTGTCAAATATAATTAATGCAATTTGAAAGAAGATAAATTCTTTCATTCTTCAGGTGAATACCATGTCATCGCCAAGGACCTACTCTTCAAAACAATTGAGATACTGTCAAAATAATTATGTCTTGCATTTAATATTGCTATTTACCTTATTCGGTGGCTGCATGGTACTAGGCGTCACTCTCGCAATAGACTGGACTGCCAACGATAGGGAAATCGGGGTTCAAATTCCGGTCGGGTGTGCTGAGGGTAGTTTTCCTAAATTGTTTTCCACTCTCCCTCCACGCAATTGCGTGTACAATTCATCTAAATTCAACCGTCTTCATCCCCAACTCATAAATGTAATAAGTACATATTTGTATAGCCTGAACAGATAGTAAGTAATACGTGGTGCTATAACAAATAAATAAAGCTCTATTACATTTATAATTTCAGTGCGTATAGGCTAGTTTACTATTTTTATGTACCGTTTCCTATCAACTTAATTACATACTATTATCCTATTACATTTATAATTTCAGTGCGTATAGGCTAGTTTACTATTTTTATGTACCATTTCCTATCAACTTAATTACATACTATTATCCCTAAAACTCATAGATCTGATAAATTGACATTGTTCAACAACATGGAATGTTAACAATCATGACTTTGGTGTGTATTATTTACCATTTAAATGGCAAACAACTTCGCCGGGCCCCACCAGTGGTATTAAAACATTTATCCTCAAAAATGCCAAAGGAAAAATTGTCACTTTAAGCTAAAGGGTTCCAAATACAATCCAATTTTCAAAATAAGATCTTTATCTGAAAGCTAGGAAGTCCATTAAATCCCATCAAAGCTCTGTATAGACCATATTTCTTTCTACCCAAAGCTATATATGCAACAAAACCATGGCCAATGAATGTAAGAGAGACTAGTAAAGTGGAGGCCATAGGATGAGGTTATCTGGGAAAAAATGGGAATACAGTGAGTACATGAGATAGTAGAGGAAGAAAGACTGAGATGGCATTGTCATACAATGAGGATGGAACAGGAGAAAATACCAAAGAGAATGAAGATGAAGTATGTAATGTTTGAAGGATGGAAGGGTATTGATGCATTTTACTAAACTGACCCGGTCACAGGCCGGAAACAGTTGATGATGATAATCTATAGCATATCACTGTTAAATTGTAAAATGTTATCATTGTTGCAAAAAATATATTTGTATTTGCTAAAAGGCTCTTCTTATGAAAATTGGATTGTACTAATCCGTTCAAACTCTCCCAAATGACCGAGCGCAACTTGGAGATCCTTCGTCATCTTACTTAACGTTCTGGCCGATTGTACGTGATCCCCTGAGTTCTTGAGGCCGCCTCTACGAGTGACTATGCAGATAGATGACAGGCGATAAGCGTGGCGCCCAGAAGATGATAGTGGGCGTGGCCCATCAAGTACCTACCTGGCGTGAGCGCTTCTCAAGCTGAAGAAAGACTAGAGATTTGATACAAGAATCCCTCATCGCTAATCTCGCACGAAACTAGAGCGCTGCCAATACCAGTGGCTAAAGTGGGTAGAATACCCACAATCCTGGGAAACAATGGATTGTGTGTGGGGAGTAAGTGGGTTCTTTGTTTCAAGAGTGAGGTATTATTTCGTCAACCACGGCTTACCCCCTGGATAGCACTTAACTTAGGTAGGTAATACAACTCAAGTCAGGAGTGGAATCGTGGTGCTGGAACCTAGAGTCTTTGAGAGAAAACAGGGACCTACTTCGGCGGCCTCGTGGTCTCTAAGGCACCGCTCTCACATTGGACTGGCAGGGAGATCGGGGTTCGAATCCCATTTGGATGTTCTGTAGGTTTTTACTAAATTGTTTTACCCTCCCTCTACCACGCAAATGTGGGTATACTTCCTCTAAATTCAACCTTATTAAGCCCTAATACATGAGCGTAATTAGTACATAAGAGTATAACCCGAATGGGTAGTAAGGCTTGGTACTAAAAAACAGGTCAATAGAGACCAGTGAAACCATTTTACCATTTGAAAAAATATATAACCAAATTGAAAAACTAGTAATTTAAATTGAACAGTATAGTTCAGTCATCACATTTTCACTGTTATCGTTTAAAAAATGTAGAACACCGCACTTTAATTCGATTTCTGGTCCTATCGTAATCTTGTATCTAATTTCATAGTTGATCGGCCGTGATATAGTTTCAGTAAAAGGGCCTACTTCTCGGTTCTACATGCTTAGTAGATAAAAGTTTGATTCATGAAAAAGTATAAGCCTATTTGTGAAATGTGGTTTTATTTTTAGTTGATAAATTATGGATAAACCGTTTGGGATCTTGTTGTTGAGTTTCCCCTAGAATTACATAAGAATAATCCGCTAATAGCCATTATACTGACCGTAAACTGTCACATAAAGAGGACTTACTAAAATGTATGATTTTTGACGGTCGTCACACGCTTAAAAAATGTTTTCTCCCACATCAGTGGGCACTGTAGTGGTACTTTTTGGAGCCCTATCATTTATTTAAAAAGTCATGGATGAATTGTATTTTTCTTTAAAGAACTCTATGTAAATTTTCCTTTTAATACTTCATACATGGATGATCAGGTGTTTTCAGAAGTTATTTCAATATAATACGTTTTAAAACTTTCTTTGTTTTAAAAAAAACTCCCTTCGTTCTATTTGAAAATCGAGTGATGAGCTGGCTGCCTTTACCCAATAGGAAGCTAGCCTTCCAACATCAGGCTGCCAGGAGTTCTCCTATTAGTTAGTTTTAACACTGGTGACAAGGGGTCCAAGAAGCAAGAGGTAGGTCATATATAAGCAGCTTGTACGTTTAGTAATACACAGACAAATCTTAATCTCGACAATAACACAGTAATATCACAGAAAAATAGTAATCTCCAAGGAAAATCTCAGTCTATAACAAGCACTATCTTAGGCTCTCCGTGTCATTTCGTAAACGAATTAAAAAAAACTGTATCATTTTAATATTAAAATACTGAAGGTGAAATAAATAAAATAAATAATGTATAATGTTAATTTTAGACTAATTCCAATAAATAACCAATAAGTAATCCTACAGTAAGAAATACACATAATCAGATCATCATAGCCATGTGATACCAAGTGCGCAGTAAGGAATGCACGGGTCATCATCATCATCATCATCATCAAAAACGGTATTGTAATAACACGTGGACTAAATTAGGCTCATAAAATCGGATTTGCCAATGATGGCGAGGTCAGGGTTAGAAGGGTTTGAATGCCTACTGGGTGTATTGAGAGTATAGGTTTTCTTAAATGGTTTTCCACTCTTACTACACGCAAGTTCAGTTACATTTCGTTTGAATTCCACCTTCATAATTCCTATTTGATTAATTTAATTAATAAGTTGAGAGGAGATGTGTGTCAACATTTCCTTGGAGGAAGACTGTAAAATAACATTCATCGGGGACGGGAGGGAGGGGGGTGTTCTCAACACCTTACAGCATGGATCGGCAACTTTTTTTGGGCCATGATTGACTTATAAACTTATCAAAGGTCCCGCGATAATCTATCGTTTATTCAAGTGTTCCGTCAGCCTTGTCCTGTAATTTTCCTCTCAACACCTATGACAGGAATACCGTGGTCTGTCTGATAGCAAACCCCCTGACCCTGCGGTTCTAGAAAATCCCTCTCGTGTAGTAATCGCTGCCAGAATTTAATGCTTCCGTACTCGTGATAGTGTTGTTTTATTAGCGCACTCCAGTAAAGGCTTTAGCTTTCTCACCCTATCTCCTCTCGAACATCGGGGAGAGGGTGGATTCAAAGGAAGTGCATCTGTGTTCGTCTTGTAGAAAAATGTAATAACTTAACTCTAAAACAGACAAAAAACCCGATTCCCTATTTATCAATTCATCAGTGTGAAAAGGCAGGACTACCAATTTCAGCAAGGATAATTTTTTTTTGACCGTGTCAGGAAATGAACCTTTTTAAGTTTTAATTTAATCTTATACTACATCAGTTAACTAATTTTTTTGATTACAAAGGTTATTTAGCGGGTTAATCTTTCGGGTAGGGTTGAGGTAGACATTTTAAATTAAGTGCACCTGCATTAGCTTAGAGAGGGTATGGTAAATCAAAGTTAGAAAACGGTCCTCAGTCTGAGATCTGAGCTTTAACCTTCCCGTCATTGGCAATACTGTAAGCTGCTAGTCTAGTGCCTTAAATCGTATGACCATATTTGCGATTATCTTATAACAGTGTTTTTAGGTTACTTTTAAAAACATATCATTTTGTTTGTCACCGAACAAAACGTGCATTTAGTTGTCTAATTTTACACAACATTCACTCTACTTTCTGAATTCAGAATATGTGCAACAGTAAGTAAACTAAGCTCAGAACAATACAGAAAATAACTTTTGACATCTTAAAGAATACTCGGGACTACAGATTAGGCCATCTATCATTATCTTTCATGACTTTCAACGCCAAACTTTGAAGTGCAGAAGGCGGCAATTTAATTGACTAGCCCACATATTCACTACCTACTCAACCTGTCATCACGCGCGTGTTCTGTCAATCCGCAAGTAAGCACTCTGTTCAAAAAACACCTCCCGCAGGTAAATAAAACAATATATAAGATGACAAAGGATCATGTTCTCCCCTTTCTCTAGCCTTCCTCACTTTGTACAGTTCCTACTCTGCTGTGGACTTGAGACAGTGAGCAGGAAGTTTCTGCAGATTTTTGCAGTATTTAATTACATACTGGGTGACGTGAGGCGGTGCCATTGTCTTTCTTAAAAGTCGCAGACTTTGAAAGTCATGATTTACCACTTCGAGAGGAATTCTTTACCTTCTTTTATTTTTTTGCGCCGACAAGTTACTACTTTCGGTTAATCGTGAAGTACCCTAACAGAAGATGCCAAGGGATTTTTTGACAAATATTAAATCCTTTTTAAAGCAAAACATAATAAATTGCCATCAATCAATGAATGTATCGACACTATTATAACAGCGTTTGTGATATCATAAAATAAAAGTTGTCTTGAGTTTTCTAATAAAATAAAGTATTGAGCTGTAGATTTTCGAGGGGAAAAAAAATCATAAAACCTCTGAGCTTTTACCCCGTTCTTTGGACAAGCAAGAGAGTTGCCAAAGAAGATTTTTCACCTGGGTACGACGACTAATTTTAAAGTTATTTTAAATACAATTGAGTTTGAAGGTGTCAAGGATTTTGCAAGACTCCAAACTAGGCATTCAGAATGAATAATAAAAACACATTATCACTAATGCTTTCCAGAGGCAAGGGAGTGATGGGAAATCTATTATTATCTTCTTCCGCTTCGTCTTTGTACCTGTTCGGGCTATTCACATTCATTAAATACACTGGGATATAGATGAGGAAGGTAGAATTTTAAAGGAAGTGTACCCCCATTGGTCTTGAAGATTGACTTCAAAATGGATATCTGGGAATTTTCATTTCACAATAATTTAAATCAAAAGTTCCCACCCTTAATATATCTCATACTAATTAATAGTTTCAGAACATAGCACTAAATTCATCCACATATGTTAGGAAATCTTCTCACACACCTGGACGATCATTTATTTATTTATTTATTGCCTTCATGACTCTGTGAGGTCAGCTTATGTTTACTTTTGTTTAATATCCCCACATCCCTAATGCACATACTTGTGAAATATAACCACTTCGAAAACACTATCTTTCTCTCTCTCTCCCTCCCTTCTAGAACATGGTGCAACCTACAGAAAGATAGAAGCTACTAGAACAATTTATTTTGAAATATATACTGAAAAAGAAGGCTCCTTTCTTCACTCTCTTCACCTTATTGCAGAACGGCCCACGAAAGTTTACTCTCTGATCTTTTTTCCGTCCACAACCCTACTGAGAGGCAGCCCGTGCTAAATAAATTCCAATTTTCAAATTCAGTCCACGATGCGTTAAACTATCCAGCTTAAACTGCCGTATCGTGTGTGCAAATAAAGTCATCCAGGATAAATTATTAAAAGTAAGTTTCTACAAAATAATATATTATTCACATATAAGTAGGATTAAAACCGGGATCCAACCCAAGACTCCGCAACAATAAAGTATCCTTACAACTTGGTTTTGGTAACTAGGGGCTTCCAACAAAACACTGCCCAGTAGAGCGTTAATTCTACAAGGATAGCTGTTTACAGACGACCTATTTCGTCACAGAAAAAGGGTTATTAAGAACATAATTTAAGGAATCCTCGCCGAGGTCCAGAAAGAGTTCTAATATTAAGACGCATTTCTGAGAGAGTACAAATTCGAACCCTAGTAGGTTATGAAGCTTACACACCCTTTCACTCAAATATTAATAAAACTCTACCCCATGTTTAACTAAACCTGGTTAAAAAAATATAAAACCTGTCCTTAGTGCCCATATTATTAACTAAACTAGAAGACTATTTTATTATTATTTTCTTCTCAAAGTTGTTGACCTCAAGCCATAAGTATATCAACCAAGTTTTTTTTTGTCGTTGCCTTTATGAAATTATTTATGATGGTCTACTGAGTTATATAATAAATCTATCTTCAAGACGTTTTTGAGACACTTCTGTTGCACACAGATGTGAGGTCTCTTCCAAAAACCTACTCCCATTCTCCTTACACTACCCCATCTTTTGTTCCCCCATTTTTATTAAATACAAGCCTTTCAAAAACAAATAAAAATAAAGGATGGAAGAGGTTACATTTACACGCTTAGTAGCTAAGACGTAGACATATAAACACGCATCACGCCCTGTCAAACAAAAACTTACAGCCCACACATGACGTCATTTTAACCACGAAGTCTTTAGCCTCCTTGCCCCCTTCCCTAACCCACCTTTTCTTTTTTATTTCAAGTTGGTCGTGCGTGCATGTGTTCTAAATCATATCCGTGAAAACCTGAAAAGTTTTCGATGGCATCCTTTGCTAAAGTACGGTCTACTACCTTTGAAAAAATAGCCTTTATCGTTTCAAGAATAGAGTTGGCTATGCACACATTTTTGTTTTGTTTCAAACGTTAGTTATTCGTTAATGAGTTGTTTTAATGATAACTATAGAAGTAAAAAATATTTTTGTCTGTGTACGCCAGTGTCTTACATCTTTCAAAATTGGTGACTTGATCAATTAAATAAGGCGTCAGCTTCGGTTGGTCTGGTTTACCAGTGACAGGAAGGTCGAGGTTTTAATCCCGGCCGAGTGTAGTGAGGTGGTGTTTTAAAAACTGTCTTCCATGCACTATCTTTCTCTTTCCATGTAAATACAGGTACATTCCCCCTTAAATTTTACCTCTCTCATCCATATTTCACTATAGTATACAAGCGCATAATCTGAACGGTATTAAGAAGCGATGTAGGCCTACGTGAAAAATAAAATTAAAATATCAGACATACATAAAGTTGATTGTTTAAACTTTTGATTTATTTTAGCACCGCGTCTAGCTACTTGTTCAGGTCATACGCATTTGTACTACAGTAGCCCCATGGCTTCTTTGGTGCTGACTGACAGCTCACAGATGACAGCTGACGGCTTTTAAAAGCTACCAGACCAAATTATGTATCCCTACGCCGAACCATATGATCTGCAAAAAATATGTGTTTAGCAGCTGTCACTTCTGACAGTCAAAATTTAGGTATATACCTAAATGTTGACTGTCAGAAGTCAGCTGTGAACTGTCAGTTAGCACCAAAGAAGCCATGGGGCTACTGTAGTTACAATAATGAATGAGGGATTAGGAAGGTTGAATTTATAGGTATTTATATTTATAGGTTTGCTGATTATGGAAATATTGGGGCTCAAATTTCAACTGGGTATTCTGAGTTTTTTAATTAAATTAAATGGTCTACAAAAATTCGGATACATTTCCGAGGATTTTACCTCTCTCTCACCCATATCTCACTAGTGTAAATATGCAGATAGCCTGAATAAGTATTAAGATGCAGTGAAAATTATTTTTCTGAGATAATTTGGAGATAACTGGTTATTTTACCATCGCAATTACAAGTGACCCGCTTCGGTAGCTGAATGGTCTAAAGTGTCACACTCGTGCTAGACTAGACTGCCGATGACAGGAAGATCGGAATTCGAATCCTACTTCGGTGTACTAGGAGTGGTTTTCTAAAATGGTTTTCCACTCTCCCTCTATGCAAATGCGGGTACACCTTCTCTATATTAAACGTTCTTAATCCCTAACTCACTATAGTAATTAGTAGGCCTAGGTATGCGTATAGCCTGAATAGGTTGCAATATTCGGTGCTGAAAAAATAAGTAACAAAATACAAACGGCTGAACGCCTCACAATTTGTCTGAAATAAACTAATTGACACCTATCTTAGAGCGCTTGCTGACAATATTTGTACTCTTGTCCCTCAGATACAAGGGCCGGCACCGGACGTTAATCCTGTTGCCATACACGCCTCCAAAGTAGCCAAATCTTTTTTTTTTTTTTTGTATTAAAGTAGTAGCTAACAATTATACTTGTCAAATAAAATGCTACATCTTTAGGCAACGGAAATCTCCGTTTATAATTTTTTTTAGCCTTTCTTTAACTGTCGAGTTAAACAAACCTTGCTGGCCTTCAAATTACTTTTGAATCTTTTTTATAATTCTTTCCTCCCTCCTCTTATTCGCAATTAACTAAATAATACATCACGGACACGCTAAACAGGCGTTAAACTGGACTCCGTTTCGTTAAGCCGATAAAGGAGTGTGTTTAATTATTCTTTATAATCGGATTTAAAACTACTAATTTCGTTGCTCCTGCGTTATACGGGTGGTTTTGACTGTACGAAATGTTATATGTGTGGAATTATTGAATATATGTAAGCCTTATTTTTCGAAATAACGGGAGGAAGATCATGTAAATGAAATATTTTATGTAGATAAGATACGTGAGTTCTCGTGAAACTAAGACATTAAGAGCTTGCGAGAAGTAGACAAATTAGTATTACAGCCAACCTATTGTTTTATAAGTTGTTTATGTTCATCGCTAATGAAGGTGCATTTCTTGTAAAACTATTTTATTCATATATGCCTCTTTGGATTCAACCATAAAGATACATTTTGCTACCCGCACAAAAGCGTCAGTCTTGTCTTGTTTGGTTTGCCAAAGGAATCCCAGCCGGGTGTAGTGAGGTGTTATTTCCTAAAATTTTTGTTCTCCCTCCACAAAAATCCGGGTACATTTCTTTAATATATACCTTACTCACCCGCGTCCCATTTTTGCAAATGCTCTGAAATACCAAACCGGTATTAAGATGCGGAGCATGGGAATAAAAAACAAGTTTATTTGTTGAATGTAGCTACCAATTAAAACAAATTAATTGCTTTAATTTTTTGGTCATGCTCCACCTCTTACTCCCTATTCGAGATATCCGCATATTTAGATTGATGGGGTAGATATAAAGAAGGTTAAATTTAGAAGAAATGTACCAGCACATGTGTAGAGGGAGTGAAAGCGGACACTTAATAAATCACACCTAGTTACAGACTGTCGAGATTTAAACCACGACCTCCACGTCACTGGCAAACTAGACTAGATGATCCTAATGCCATAGTTCGTGTACCCAACACTTCATTTCTTATTTTATAATCATATAAACATATTTTGAGTCTCATAAATTGTTACACACTTGTCGAGCAGGAATGGGTACATCATGTTGTATGTAACTTGCAAATATAAGATTACAAGGAAAGGTAAAGTTCGATATTTATAGGAAAAGTATATTATAAAATATAAACCCATTTATTTGCTGTTAAAATTTATTACATTTTACTATATTATTAGTGTCATTTGTATATCTATCTATCGAAAGTGACAGCTGAAGATCATATGAGCTGACGTATGAATACGTGAAAGAATTTAGTTGATTTTCTAGCTGTCAGTAAAGGGCCATCCTATAAATATTGTACTGTAGCTGCTTGATGGTGAAAAGGATGTCTTACAAAACATGTCATCTGCGTGACACAGGAAGTTGAGGCCTAAGAGTGACGAAATATTATGGACAACATAAGATTACAAAGTTTATAGCACGAGAGGAATAAATTTTTTAATTTTTTTTACTTAGCACCGCGTTTTACTACCCGTTCGGGTCATTCGAGTAAGTAGGCCTACTAATTACGCTAATGGGTTAGGAATTGGGAAGGTTGAATTTAGAGGAATTGAACCCACATTTGCGTGGAGGGAGAGTGGAAAGATAATTTAGGAAAAACTACCCCCAGTT
The DNA here is from genome assembly GCA_902151455.1 of Timema bartmani. Lineage (NCBI taxonomy): Eukaryota > Metazoa > Arthropoda > Insecta > Phasmatodea > Timematidae > Timema > Timema bartmani. The sequence continues at coordinate 22,082 of CABFWB010001888.1, read as the reverse complement.
CACCCGACTGAGATTTGAACCTTGATATCCCCATCCTCAGCAGTCTAGCTCAACACAAAACTAGCGCCTTAGCTAACTTAGCCAACGAGGCAGGTAAAAATCCCATTGTTTGTTCCACTAACATATGCATTACCTATTTACTATCAAAGTGTAATCACTAACAAACGATATATTAACTTTTCCCCCCGCTATCTCTCACTATTTGTTCTGGTCGTACATGTATGTATTATCTAAGCTAATGCTGTAGGGATAAAGATGATGGCATTAAAAGAAAATGTACTTGAATTTGCTTGAAGGGAGTTTGGAAGTCAATTTAGGAAAAACTAAACTCAGTATACACGACTGAGATTCGAAACCCGACACCCACGTCACCAGCAAAACATTAATTGAGCCTAATATTAATGCCACGTGGCAACTGGTGCGAGTGAGCCGTGGATAGCGGGATAGTCCTGTGCATAAAAAGTGAGTGGATACAAGCTAATTACCAACATATTGGTAAATTTTATTTATTTGTTGATTAAATTATGTATTTTAACGTGCACTTTCTGAACCGACTGATTATATAATCACATGACTAACAAAATAACTAATTTATAGAACAAAAACAATACCCAGACGTTTTTCTATCACCGGGAAGAGACCCTAATCTAAGCAATGATACATTTTTCGATCGTGCCGGGTTTCGTACCCGGGAACCTTAATTCAGAAGGTAGATTGTATCATCAGATATAGATAATATACAATTTGAGCATCAGAACATTGGCAAACAATTAAACCTAATACTACACACCCATCTCCAGCATCTAAAGATAGTTTATATTTATACGTATATTAATATAGTTTATATTTATATATATTATATATTAATATAATATATATTATATATTAATATAATTTATATTTACATATATTAATATAGTTTATATTTAAATATATATTAATATAGTTTATATTTAAATATATATTAATATAGTTTATATTTATATATATATATATATTTGAATATATATCAATATAGCTTATATATATATATATATATCAATATAGTTTATATATATATATATATATTTTTAGTGCTTCGTTCGAGCTATACCATTATGTACAGTTTGATTTAGGTTGTAAGAACAGTTTAGAAAATTCTAACATATTTCTTGTTTGTGGCCAACACTTATAACGTTTTACTATGTTACTTGTGTTATTTTTAAGGTATTGATAATATCTATCAAAACCGACAGCTTCAGATAACAAAACTTGATGTATGAATATATTAAAAGTGTTTTAGTAACTTTGGAAACTACCAGATACGTTTTATTACCAAAATCAGGGTATACAAACAACGCTAATATGTTTGGGATGAGGAAGGTAGGATTTTGAGAAAGTGTACCCAAATTTTCGTGGAGGAGTGTACAACTATTTAGGGAAAGCCAACCTAAGAACATCTTACCTGTATTTGAACCCCGATCTCCCCATCATGGATATTTATTATTTGGATAGCAAGACGAGCTCATTTACAATTAAAATATATATTCATCACCACCTGGATTCGAGGCAGAGTCTCCTGGACGTGTCTACAAACACTTTCCACAACATAACCACGGGGCTGGGGTGATACAATGTGTGATTAGAGCTCGAACCCACCTCGGTGGTCATACAGTCTAAGGCTTCACTCTAGCAATAGACTGGAATTCTGGTTATGAGGAGGTAGAGTCACGGCCAAATGTCCAATGGGTGGTTTTTCAAATGAAATATATCGCGTTGTGGTTTCCCATACTCTCTCCACGCTAATGTGGGGACATTTCCTCTACACTGCCTTCCTAAATCTCAATACTTTATGCTAAATCCGTTAATAACCATGGTGTTGTACCTAAAAAGTAAAAAAAAAAACTTTTAAGATCACCCGCATTGGTTGGCACCCGGTCTAAATGTCAAGCTAATCCAGAATGGATTGCGGGGAGTTCGGTGTTCAAACCACGGCCAAATGCACTGAGAAATACTTTTTTACTGAATCCTCTCTTCCTCCAGGTAAATTCGGCTGCATTTTTCTAAAATTCTACCTTTTTATTCATATTTCATTAGAGTAGTATCTCTCTATCTCTCAACCAAACAGGCTGTGAGACGCAGGGAAAGTAGAAATAAATTATTAAAGCCTATTCGTGTATCCAAACTAGCCGGTTAAACGGGTGTTACACAAACTCACAAGGGCCTGTAAGTAGTAAACGAGAATAGTTGTTTCCTCCTAAAAGTGATGATTAGTGGGGCGATACTAAGACTTGAGGACGGAATGTGGGTTATCTACCAACATAATACATTGTTATGGTTAAAAAAAAACACTGGACTGGATGTGCGGACATGTGTGTTCATGATCTCATGTGTGTGTGTAACACTGTTCATAATCGGGACGGAACAGGAATGTAGAAGGGAAAGGATGTCTCGTACGACCGGGATGTAGTTTTCCCCTCTTTCACACGCGCGCGCATGCACACACACACACACACACGCGCGCGCGCGCGCGCGTTGCGGAGGTTCTGTGAATAGAGCTAACTTTCAGAATATATGCCACTACTAAGAAATATCATATAAAAGGACAGATTTAATTATTTTTAGGGGGGACCAACAAAACAATGATTTTATTACCGCTTTGGTGGTCCAATGGTCTAAAATAGCGTTTTTCAATCGGTGTGCCACGAAGGATCAGTAAGTGTGCCGCGGTAGTTTGAGGGAAGACCAAAAAAAGGCTAAAATATTTTGAGGAATAAAAATAAATCTTTTTAAATCCATGACCAACATTATATTTTAAAATATCACAATTATTAGAATATTAGCTAAAGATTTTTAAACACAATCTTGATACTTGTTTTATTTAATGATAAAAGCTCTCCTTAAAAAGCTCATGGTGTGCCTTGACCATCTCAGAGCCTTGTTGAGTGTGCCGTGAGTTGGCCTAAAATGTTACTTTCGCAATATACTTAACTGCCTACGACGGGGAAGATTGGAGTTCGAATATACGTCGGATTTACCGAGGGTGTTTTTTCCTAAATGGATTTCCGCTCTCCCAACACGCAAATGTGGGTACAGTTCCTTTAAGGTCAACTCTCCTCATTCCTAACACATTAGCGTGTGTACATTTTATATAAATTCTACCTTCTCCATTTTTACCCATTAGTGTAAATTATTGGGTATAGGCCCGGAATGGTAGTGAGACTTTGAGTGATTAAAAAACTAGTAAGATTTATGGACCAATGACTACGTGACGTCAACTTCTATGTATCAAACAGATATAATTCAATTGGTCGGTATTCTATCTCTATAAAAAAATAAATGGTGCGATGCACCGCAGACTTTCTTGCTCCTTAACCCAAAAATGGAGCCATTTGCTTACAATCTGGATACCGAGAGATCTCTGTTTACTCTGTGAGATGCTAAGTTTACCTTGCATGGTCCCATTATGACACAGCTTATAAGATAGGTTCATAGTTTAATACGTCAAGGTAAGCTTACTACCTTTCTGTATGGACCGAGTACTTTCTAAGTTATTATGTAGAAACATATTATATACAAAACATGTAGAAATAAAAGTGATTTTTTTAAAACAGTTATATAAATCAATAAATTAAAAATAAAACGAAACGGAAAACTACCTAGACCCTGCGTATAGCAATTAGCAACAAATTGAATGGATAAACGGATGGAATCCTTATCGATCTCTGCCTGAGATAGATCTTAAGATAAGGGAAATTAAATGATAGACATTTTCATAAAAACACAATGGTAAAAAAAAAGAGAATATCACGAATAATAATTTACATTGTTACAGAAAAATATTAATTGCTATGTGCAATTTTAACTCCCCATTTCCCAAAGCACTGTTTAAAATAATTATCTCTTGCTAATAAAATATTAATTTGATAAAAATATCAGTTATAATAAATATATTTTATATTTATGATTCATAAAACTTTGCAATTTATTTTGTATCTCAAATAGTTTGGGAGATATACTTAAAATTGGAAATATCTGCATTTGTAAAACACCCTCAAAGCCATTTTTATGGGAAAATCAAATGCAACATTTTGTTTGTAATACTAAACAGTGATTAGATACGAATTTCAATCAAAATTGTCAAAGAAATTTTGAGAAAATCGATTTTTTGTTCATAAGTAAACTATCTCTAATTTTGGGGTTGATTTATTTATTCCCAAAATCTCTTTGTGGAAATTTATTAAAGCCCTAGATAACAAGTTCTAACCCAATCAGTAACATAGTTTCGGCTGTAGACAGATGGAATTTCGAAAATCACTTTATCGAGTTCAGGAAGTCATCAAACGTTGACATCCATCAAAATCTCGAATTTGATTTTTTTTTTCTACAATCACAATACTATATACCTTTTCCAAGCATCTGATGATGACATAAGTGCTATAATCCAAAATAGTAGTAGCTAAACCCTGATTTTCATAGGAAGCCCACTCTTGGCCACCATCATTGATAGACAATCATAAAAGTATTATTAAAGGTTTTTAACACGCATGTTCTAAACCGACAGATAATATCGGCCCATGAGAATTTCTATGAGTGACAGAGAAGGGGACAGAGAAGGGGCCTACCAATTTTTTTCCGGGAAAGGTATTTTCCTATACCTTCCAGGGTTCTTTTACATGCCACAATCAACATGGGAACGACGTCTTTACTTCCCCGCCGAAGGAAGTTATGCTACCGATTTTTATTTTTCAATAAAAATCCGTCGACACCAGTTGGGTTTGAACCCACAAACATGGAGTCCTGGGGTGAGGACTTGACCTCAAGACCCCCAAGGTCTACTGAATGTAACTAACATTTGGCTTTCCCGAGTATCAATATTTCTAAGTAAATTCCCCATTCTACCACCACGCAAATGTGGGTTAGTTTCTTCTCAATTCTACTGTCCTCATTTCTATCCCATCAGCGTGGATAGAATGTGTATTTCCCAGGTGGATGGTATGACATGGTGTAAAAAAGAAAAGAAAACGCTTTAACGAACCTTTCTTACTCAAATCCCCAAAGAAACGCGTCTTTAAAAAAATAATTAAAATCACTTAGTTTATTTTTGGTCGAACTGAAAAAAATCAACTTTTGGAAAGGTTTAAATGTCATGATGGATTTCACAGGTGGGAGACCCCATTTTTGTAGGAGAAAGTTTCCTCATAAAATCTATAGATAACAAAGTCTTGACATTTTAGTGTAGTTTTTCTAACCCTTTCGGTAACCTTTAAGTTTGTAAAACTATTTTGCTATAGAAGAACAAAAATGGCCATGTCATGAAAAAATGTCAGGGGTACAATTTTGTTTTCTTTATCGACAAGTACAACTTAGCCTGGAGAGAGTATAGGTAAATCACTGCTAAACATAGAATGTGGAAAACCATCCTTAGTACCCGGCCCAGATTCGAACTTTGAACTCCCAGTCATCCAGTCTAATGTCATTTGGACTCCAATGACAACTTGACCATCGATGCGTATAGCTCAAGAAATATTTTAGAAAACATTCTAATTTATGAATTGAAGTAAGGAACATTATTAATAATAATGGACTAGACTTGGATATCAAGTGTTGAGTTAAATGTCAATTAAAGTTGAATTAATATAATGAAATTAAAAGGTTACATTACATATATTATTTATTTATATATATTGTTTATGGGCTTTATTAAAAACTACGATAAACCAATAAAATCATATTAATCTCATTATTTTTTATTTATTTTTAGCACCGCCTCTTACTACCCGTTCAGGTTGTACGCCTATTTACTAATTATACGCTAATGATTTTAGGGAATAAGAAGGTTATATTAATATTAAGTGTACCTGCATTTGCGTGGAGGATGCGTCTAAGACATTTTTTTTTGGAAAACCCACCCTCAGTTCACTCGACCGAGATTCAAACCTTGATCTCCCCGTCATCGGCAGTCTATCCTACTGCAAGAGTAGCGCGAGACCACGCTGTATTCAAAGCGGGTAGTCTTATTATTATATTATCTTTACAAAATTAAATTTCATTTAATGTTCAGATATGAATTTTATAATTCAACAGGTTATGTGTGTCATGTTATTTTATTGTTTATATTTTTCAGGTATACTTATTGTGCTTCATTATATAAATTATGTAATGTAACATCCTAATCTTATAATTTTAAATCAACTTTAAATTTACATTAAACTCAACAGTTAATATCCAAACAAAATGGTAATTTTTTTGTCTGGTAAACCCTGGGAATTCGGGAAATATAAAAACTTAAAAAATGGGTCGACCCTAGACATATTTAATTTCTTTCTTGGGGAATCGAAGAGGGGGCCAACTGACTTATTGACTCCCCTAGTTGAGAGGTGTGATTGTTATTTTTAGCAAAGGACGATCATTTCCTTTACAATTCACGTTGAAAGGTGATACTTTCATTTTGGTGACGTACACTATGACTCCACCCTATAAGCCATTCCATGGTTCAATCCGTTAAGTTAAGACGCCTATATTTCAGTGTAAATGGAGTGTACAGTACAAGTCAAAAAGCAATAAAGGAGGACGTTGATAGGCATTGGTTTAGTAAATAAATTGGACAGCCCTCGATGAGGTGGAGAACTTTCCTAAATAGTTTTCCGCTTTTCAGCTACGTAATTGCTTGTTTCCTATAAACTCTACATTTATAATTCATTCACGATAGGTCTTTACCTGGATGACAGTTCAAAAATCATATGTTTAGGTTTTAGGTTACCAACACTTGTAAAAGAACACTGTTTTGTTATGAATGTTAAGTTTTTTAATTACATGTTATATTTTACATTTAAAATAACTTAAACTTAAGTTTTCTCACATTATTTCATTACTTTTAACAATTTCTTTTTACCCAATTCGAAACAATATTTTAAACATATATTAAAAGTACCTATTCTTTGTTTTGGAATGTTATCTATGATGTGTAGTATAGTGCATGCATTAATATCTTTTAATAAAGGCATCGTATTTACTTGGTAAAGATAAAATATTTGTAATTTATTTTATATATGATTAACTATTTTATTATTAGTTTATTGTTTTTAGAAATATTTAACTGAATAAAATATAATCGTCTGCTGCGAGGATACACCATTTTAAACAACTTGTCCGCGTCATCATCAACCACATGGCTAATATTCGTTGGTCGCCATTTTAAAGCCATATTTGTTAGACCTTTTGTGAAAGTGCTCGGAATAATAATTATTTTAACTTGAATAGAAGGATAAATAAGCTTTGTGGACGACCTCAAATAAATATTAAGACTTTGTTTAATTTAAATATATTTCATAGAATTTATTACTGTGCGCGTTTATTATATTTTTAACTTTAAATTAAGTCTCTAGTTTGTTAGGTCCACGCCTTACTCTAACTTATAATAATTTATAACTAAGTTAAATTACCTTTTATTTTAATTATTGGGCTTCTGTATTAACGTAAAAAAACTTAATCCTAGATCATATTACTAATTATTTTAAGAATAACTTTGTGTATACAGATATTTTCTCTTTAGTTCGAATACATATTAGGCCTAATTTGGTTAATTTTAATCTTACTTTAATATAACTTTAAACTTACTTTAAAATAACTTTAATCTAACTTTAATTTAACTTTAATCTAACTTTAATCTAACTTTAATCTAACTTTAAACTTTTATCTTTTATCAAACTTAAATATAAGTTTAATCTAACTTTAATCTCACGAAATTTTATAAGGGGTTCTTTTTATTTGTGGATAGATTTGTGTGTGTTTTTTTGATAATGAGTTCCCAGGAGAAAAAAAGAAGAGAAGTTACAGATCACCAAGTCATTCAAAAATTTCAATTTCAAAATTCTTTGAGGCATAATATTGGCCTAAATTACTGTGGTAAACTATCACATTACTCTACATAACCATATGTTTTCATAACAGCTGTCCCAAGTGACAGTGGCAGATATAAGCTGTTGGCGTAGTGATATTTTAGGGGCTATTTTCTAGTTACTTTTTGAGCTGTCATCCAAGTAAACTTAGGTCGTGAATGGCGTTTACCAACATCAACCCATTAGTGTGAAGTTAGGATCGTTAAGATGATAAGTAAGAAGGGGGTTCAACAAATATTTGAAGGAAAAAGTCGGTGTTTGGGCGATCTGACTGACTCTTAAAAACAAAAGAACAACTGATTAGCGATATAGGAAGTATCATGACAAAGGATGGTAATTTCTCCGAAATATACAACCAGAAAATAAGATAAATAGTACGGTGGTGCAAAGAATTGATACCACTTTCATCTTAAAGGAGAGACATTTGCTAAAAAAAAACTCGTAAGCTTTGTGAAACGAAATAATAGGGATATATATTTTTGTAGAAACGCCACACAAAAGATCATAAATTATATAATATACACTGTTACTTACTCTATGGCATTAGGAATTAGGAACAGTGTCGATGAAAAATTGAGAAAATAGAAACATCTTTGTCCACCAAAGAGCATAAGAATCATATTTATTATCAAAGCCCTGAATTAAAAAAATATATAATATATTTGCTTATAGCTAAGAAATTATTGTTTTTATAAAAATATATTTCAAATAAAAGATTTTTATCTTTACAACAACTACAACTTTACAATGACAGTTATTTTTTATCAAAAATAGTTGCGGAGAAATGATGAAAATTGGAAAATTTCCCAGGTGTAAAGTACCATAAAAATCATTTTAATAAGAAAATGAGAGTTGCCATCTTGTTTAAGATTATACACAGTGTTTATAGACAAATCGTTAAAGCGAAATTTGAGAATATAGATTTTTGTCTTTTTGCTCTTCAGAAAACTACCCTTAAATTTAGGGTTGGATACTTAATTCCAAAAATCCCTCGGGGGAACCTTATGAAAACCTCAGATACCAAGTTTTAGCCCAATTGGTAAAATAGTTTCGGTTCTAGCCCGATGTACAGACAGACGGCATTGCGAAAATAACTTTTTTTGGTTTCAGGGGGTCATGAAACGTCAACATTTATCAAAATTTTGAGTCCAGTTTTTTACACAATCACAATACTTTCTGTCCGAGGTGTCAAGAGAAAGTAAAAATAGGGTAAATTACAAATAGACTACCAACAAGTGGGAATTCGAGTCCTGGGACAGAGCCCAGCAAATCAATATAAAATACCTAAATATGCGATGTAAGCTACGGTGTCTCACTTGAAGAGTAAAGTGATATTCAACAGTAAAACTACACACATTTTCTAGGGCAACAATGTCTATGTCTCGAAACCTATAAGGAGCCCAGCATTTTTTTTCTTAAATTAATTTAAATACAACAAAAACCTCTTTTAACTATAATCTAAAGTGCATTAGAAAGGTGTCACGATTGTCTAACATAAATCAACACTAATTAAATTCGAGTTAAAATTGGCCTTCCCCCTTTTTCCCCTGTACCTTTAATATATTAAGGAATTATATCATATCACGGTCAGTGTCACGAATGCAACCCAACGCGCTTCAACAGGTTTCGTTACTAGCCAGACGGTATGCAAACTAACAGAGAAAATACCCCCTTATCTCCCCTCTCCTCTCTTAGTTTCCTCACCAACCTCACTATCTGAGATGGAAGATCTCCAGTCTAACTGCGCTCGACCTTGTGATGGGACTGGCTGGCGTGCTCCACCGGGACTGCACGCCAAACTAGAGACTCTCGTAAGAAGGGTATCATGTCTTCGTGAGTCATTAGACAGGAGTGAGCACTGAAATGACTGAACAGCCAACCGTTTCTCTCGCCTTTGGGGAGTTTATAAGTATCTACCTACAGAAGCACTGGGGAACATTCCAGACCTCCAGATATCTTGCATTATCCTAGATTTTTTCCCTTTAATTCAAGAACCGGTTCACGCCAAAAATGAGGTAAACGGTACTAATGTTTTCCTATAATTTTAAAAAACTTACAATTTAAGTTTTACATCTAAATAAAATCATGAAGTTGTGAAAATAACTTATTTTGAAAGCTTTTTCACGTGAAAAATAAACACTGTTACAGAAACATCGAGGAAAGAGGAATATCTCTGTCCACCAAAGAGTATAACACTCAATTTCACATTATTTTTAAATACCATAAAAATGTTTATATTTGCTTATAACTGAGAAGATATTAGTTTTATAAAAATATATTTCTAATAAAAGATCTTTAATTTTTAATAGTACCACAACTTTACAATTATAAGTTATTTTGTATCTCAAATAGTTGCGGAGATAAGATCAAATTTGGAAATGTTTGCTTGTGTAAAGTACCTTCAAATTCATTTTCGTGTGAAAAAGAGAATTGCCATTTTGTTTGTAGTGTTAAACAGTGACTAGATACAAATTTTAATTAAAACCGTTAAAACGGATTTTGGAAAATCGATTATTTCTCTTTTTTCCCTTTAGTAAACTACCCTTAATTTTAGAGCTGGGTACTAAATTCCAAAAAAATCTTTGGGGGAGCTTTGTGACAACCATAGATACCAAGTTTTAGTCTATTCGATAGAGTGGTTTAGGTTCTAGACTGATATACATACGGACACATAAACAGACAGACTGCATCGTGAAAACCAATTTTTCAGTTTCAGGGGATCAAGTTCGATTTGTTTGATGATCACAATATTTCTCTCTCCGAGCGCTCAAGAGAATCTAAAAGTGACTTGTTTGATCGTAAATGGCTATCCCACAGATTTCAATGAAATAGTTAATTCATTTTTATGTGCCAGCGTTCGACCATGTAAGACCATATTTATCTATTTATCTAGAACCACGTCTTACTACCCGTTCGGTTTGTACGCTTAAGTACTAATTACACTAATGGCTTAGGAATTTGAACCCGTATTTGTGGGGAGAGAGAGTGGAAAACCATTTAAGAAAAACCACCCCCAGTTCACTCGACCGACATTTGAACCTTGATCTCCCCGTCCTCGGAAGTCTAGCTCAACACGAATCTAGCGCGTTAGCTAATTACGCCACCGAGGCGGATAAGACCATTTTATATATATATATTTATTAATGGCCTTACGTCTAGTATACTGTGCAGCCACATCGAGCCTCTAATAGGAGCTTCCTCCCTTTCCCCTACATGCGCCGGCCACAAATAAACAGAGCATGTTTTAACGTTTTAAGGTGGGAGTGTACGGGGCTAAATGAAAGGTCGGTGCTTTTGTAGTTTTTAAAGAAAAACTTTTTTTTTTACCAAAATAAATAAAATATTGTTCCATTAGAAATATAGAACTTAATTTTCTTCACGAGGTGATATAAACAATTCTTGAATATCTGTTACGGGCATAGCGGCATTAGATGACAAACTTTTTAAATGAAGAAAAAAAGTTGACATTAAGTTCCAGGACTTACTTGACAGATATTAAACAACTATTTATATATCCATGTACCATGTGGAGAAGATTAAACTATATATTTTTTAATGGAGAATTATTTGATTTATTTTGACACAAATAAAGTTTTGTTATAGAAACTGCAAATACACTGACCTTTTCTCACGTCCCCTTCTACCCCACCAGGCGTCTGATAAAGGTGTCCTTGAGGGGTGGAATGAAGGGTACAGACTCCTCTCTTCTTGTCAATGTGAATACCCTTAAGTCCAAGGTCAGCATAGGTCGATGGCAAGACTGCTAATGGTACCACCTCGGGGAAACGTATGCAAACAATGTGTACCTGGTATTCGCTCAGGTTTAACAATAAGTGTATTCTTGGGGCAGACTTGTCCTACACACTTCATCAATCATCTCTTTCAAAGAACGAGGTGCCATTAACAGCTGGGTTGACCGCACAGGTTAAAAGGTACTAGCGAACTTTGACCTGGGAGGACAGAGTTCAAAGTTTGTTCATTATGTTTGGTCAACTTATTTTTTTCTAAAAGTATAGAACTTTTGTGTCATATTTTCTTTATCGAGTTGGAATAAAGGTTTTGTCAGTCATGTATATGATACTTTTCAGTTTAAAAATTAAAAACCTTGTTTGACCAGTGACTAGCGTTATAAAAAGTTTATCATATTCTAATATATATTTTAGTCTTAGGGTCTTGGGCTCGATTCCTGGAATAGCAAGATTTTTATTATTAATTGAATTAGGGCATTGGAACTGTTCTAACATTGAGGCCTTGAGAATGAAAACAAGGTAAATACCAAAATATGGACATTATGAAAGTGCGGGTTTTATATACAGTGGAACCTCGTTTATCCGGGCCTCATTGATCTAGAGTTTCGGTTTATTTGGACTGAAATTTCTCATTAATTATTTTTGTACAACATTTTTAGGAGACTAATCGATTGATATATTATTCTAAAAAACTCCTTTCAACTACATGAATTAATTACAATACTGTATTCGCAGGATGAGTACAGTATTGTATTGAAATTAAACTGTACTGCAATCAGTGGTACAGTACCGTATTTAGTACTGTACAGTATACTGTAGTTTGGTCGGAGATAAAATTGTGTTCTGTTAAAAAAACAAGTCTGCTACTGTCGATTTTTCCAGCGTACTGACGTGCGCTGCCATTTTCCCTATAATTTCTTGACTATTTGGATTTTCGTTAATCCGGATGATACTCGGTCCAGCTAGGCCGCATGGATGAGGTTCCACTGCATTGACTTTTATTTCCTTTATTATAATTTAAATATATGGTACAAGAAACCTTATCCCCATAAAAAAGGTCACTGTGAAATTTATAAGAGAAAATAAATGAATTTAATCCTTAAATCCCGTTACGTAATTATCATAATGTAGCAGTGAGATTAAAAAAAACCATTCCATCATACTGCTAATAGTAACATTGCTTTGGAGTGGGAAACAACTTTAAATTTTTAATTTGTAAAATAAAAAATACTTTCTGTTCTGGAGCGATAGCTTGATAAAGCAAAAAATAATGGGGGGGGGACGCAATGGTTAATTAACTTTTTTTTATATCAAATTCTAAAAACAGGTTGATACAAACAATTGAATACGGGAGAGGTTTTATCTTCTCAACAAAGGCTTTGTGTGTCGCTAGCAAAGGGTGACATAGACATTCCCTTTATGTTTGAGCAAACATTCTTTTCGCTAAAGTTTGAACAAAGCTTTTATTTGTAATTTTTAAAATCGACATACTAAGCTACAAATATTTATTTTACACCAAAATTTTGTGTCAATTGATATTTGAAATTGGCATACTAAACAGTTATATACATTTTTAATAATGAGCTTTTAATTCGGCAGTTTCACCTAGTTGAACATTGAGCTTTAAATTGATGTATGACACTAAAATAAATATATATTTTTATATTGGTATTAAAAATGCTTATATGAAATATATATTTTAAATTAATCTTTAAAGTAAGTATAATTGTAAGTAGAGGTTTTAACATCAAGAATATATTATGTTTTCTATCATTGAGTATTGCTCTTAAAAATCAGCCATTGAGCTAGAATATAAACTTTAATACTGATGTCGAAAATTAGAATACTATTTTCAAATACTGATTTTAAAACAAATCTTTTATAAGATCATAATATATTAATTAGTAATGCTATGATATTGTTTTAATTAGCACTCATTTTTAAATGTAAATTTTACTTCGATCAAATTTTATTATTTTGTTATTATTTTATCTCCGCATTCTATTACCTGACCTGGCTATACACATATTTATACCAATAGGGTAAAAATGAGGAATAAGAATGTATAGGAAGTGCACCCGCATTTGTGTGGATGGATAGTGAGAAATCATTTAGGATGAACTAATTTCAATACATCCGACTGAAATTTTAACTGCGATTTTATAGCAAAATGGCCAAAAGTGAATCAAATATTGCTCCAGTAGAAACATAGAGTCTAATTTTTTTGCACATAGTTATTTCAACGGTTCTTGAATACATGTCAAGGGTATCCTGGAATTTAATGACAAGTTTTCCTCTTAATTTAAAAGGTTTCTCATATAATGATAATATTATGCTCATGACAGATACGCAACAACTGTCGATATCACCATGTGAAGAAAATTAATCAAAAATTATGCTTCTACTAAAGTAGTGTGTTATTTATTTTGGCAAAAAAAAAAATGTTGCTATAAAAACTGCACAAACTCTGCCCTTCTCGCGTTTCCTACAATTCCTACCTTAATGTTGCAGGTAACAATATAAGTTAGTCACTGAATTGGTGTTGGTATTTAATAATAGTAGACACAACATTATTTATGTGTGTATTTATGTGTGATGGGTGAAAGAGATGGTGTAGGAGTTGGGGCGGTTAAATGAATACTAAACTATACCGGGTTTACAGCTGTTTAGCTCGAAAATTATGCAAGATATACAAAAATATAATTTTGAACTATAGTTGTGTGGTATCAAGGGAGAAAGAGGACAGCATTATTTATTTTTGACTTGGTGAACGTTTTTGATGTTATTTCAAAGTAAACTTTATTTAAGTGGGAAATATGTTCCATTTTTGGTAGAAATTTATTATACGCAAATGAGTAAACAAATTGTATGTGCAACATGTTTTTATTCGAGCTATATTTTCAAAGATGGACAGATATTTTGAGAGATAAAATCATAGTACCATCATTTTTTAGCGAAATCTCAGTGAGAGTTTTACTTTAAAATGTTGGAAGATGTTATTAATCCTCTTACTACACATGAAATAGAAAACTTAGATAGATGAGAATGGTGTGAATTGCTTTAAATGAATAATTGCTTTCTTTCCAACAAGGTGAAGCAGCCCCACATTACACCATCGGTGTTCGACAATGGCTCAATAATACATTCCCGAACCAATGGATTGTTAGCAAAGGGCCTATCGAATGGCTTCTAAGATCCCCAGATCCAACTCCTTTGGATTTGTTTCCATGAGACTACCTAAAATAAAGTATATTGTTTTTAAAACAAAGCCTTACACGGTTGAGGAACTCCTCCAAAGAATCACCACAGCTTGCAAAAATATTCTTTAAAATGTTATTCAAAATATCAGACGCACATTCGTAGAAAGATAGACTTTATTATTGTATAAAAATAACGAAGAACACTTTAAACAATGGATTTTATTCTTTGTGATTATGTTTTTCGATAATAAAACAATAATTCCTTAAATTAATACCATTTAGTAGTAAATCAAACATTGTAATAATGTATTGAAATCTTGTCAAATATATTTGAAAATAGAGATAGAATAAAAAAATGTTTCACCAAAGTTTTTTGTGTGTGTGTGTAATAAGATGGCCGCTAAAAATAATAATACAGGTTTATATTTTAAAAAAAGCTTACCTTGAAATAACCTTAAAAAGTCCACCAGATTGAAAATGAATAATTCTAACCTCTTGCCCCCTCGAAATCACAACTTTTGTTCAAAAATATTTTGCGTAGCGATGAAATAAATAGCTGGAAACTATTTTTTTAAATCTGTATATTTCAACTGTACAAATTAAACTCAATATAGGTTACCGTACGCGAACTGCGTTAAAGCCCTTAGTCATATGCACAGAACCGGTGGTCTCATGGTATAACTCGTCAGTCTCGTAATAAACTGAATTGCCAGTGACAGGAGGTTGGGGTTTGATCTTGGCCGGGTGCTATGGGGGTGATTTCCCCATCCCCTCTCCAAATCAATGTGGATGCAGCTCCTCTAGGCTACACTCCCAATCCTTACCACTTTGAATAAGTAAATTACCATGTTGTCAACCATATAGAACATTGAAGGGGTGCGTTGGAATCAGTATATATATAATTATGTTTTCACAGATACTGAGATATTACGGCAGAGCTGTTTGAGCCGAACCGAAACAGAGCCTCATACCTCAAAGTGCGCTGAGGCTTTTATTAAGGGTGCCACATAGTAGGGAACATTGTTTAAGTAGTTGTTTGATATATTTTTTAAATATAGTCAGAGCCCTGCGTTTGTGGAGATCGCGATAATTCGCGAATGTTAGATATGGCATTTTTTCTTTCAGATGTTCACATTTCAGGTTACCCTGATTGCAAATATATGCTCAGAATTGTCGCGATAATTCGCGAAATCGGCGTTTTAGCGCGATATTCGCGATTTTAAACGATGTCCGCGATAATCGCGATATATTCGCGATTTTCGGCATTCGCGCTAATATTTTGGGATATTGAAAAATAAATATTTTAAGTTTGAAAATTGCATTTTTAATTTTCGAAGTCGCACATGAAGTTGTCAAAATATGTCGACTCGACCGGTGCCAACAAGTTGTTTGGGGAAGTGAGGGTTTTGAAGGCCCTCAGCTATCTTTTTAATCCCTCCAATATTCTAAGTAGGAGTACGCCTAACATAGAGCAGGTCAAGATTAATTTTAAAGTACTGCCCTTTTTTGTCAACTACGATGGAGATTTGTCTTTTTTCTACATTGAAATGTGTAAAAAATTGAAAGTTTTGATGGAACAGAGTGATGGCATCGAAAGTTTAAAAATTGAGAATGTGCTGCTAGGGCTGAAGACAGACAGTATGTTCAGTGACTTCGCAACAAAGTGTTTGCAAGCGTTGTGGCTGCCGATTTCAAATGCAGATTCAGAACGATATTTTTCTAGGTATAGTTTAGTAGTAACAGACCGCAGAACCACAATGAAAGTGGATAACATTGTTACCAGCTGCATGTTGCAGTTTGGTGATGTTGAGTAGTTATTTTGTATTTTTCTAGCCTAAATTGAGATTTAAAAATATAGTCACAATTTTTGTGAAGTAACAAGATGATTTTTGTGTAATATTTTGTCTTTGTGACTTGTACATACTTTTCCCGGACCAGCTGCCGCTAAATCTTACTTTTTTAATAAGTTGACAGCACATTTTTTTGCGGACTAGTGTTTTTTACCGTTTTGTCCAAACAAAATGTAATTTTTGGTTTTCACTTCAATATGTTTAGTTTACCTGTTTCAAACATTGTCCTGGAAGTCTAGTTTTAACCCAACAAAGTCACCTTAATCACGAAAGTTTGGTAAAAACCACTTTTTTAACGCTTTTGTCTTAATTCGATAATTTCATCGCAAAAATAGGATTTTTGTAATTCACCGCTTATTCACCGCTTTTGGGAAACTTAAAAACGAAATTGGGCTTTTTTATTCACCATAAAAGCAGGCGAATATAGTTTTCAACAAAATGTGGGTGAAAATTATCAGAAGGTTTCTGACCAGTTAAAAAGTTTAAAACTTGAATTTAAAGCTAAAAAAAAAATTCAAATATGCTTCATGTGAAAATGTGTACTTCTGAAATTAAAACAAAAAGTTGGAAACCTAGATCTAGCCTTCCTTAATCATATAATGTCATGTTTTGATAGAGTCCTAATTTAAAAAATATATAATGTGGGATTATTTTTTAAGATTTTATGTAAGCTAACACAAATTTTTTTAAACATTTTAAACTGAAAATTTAAATTTGTTAACTACTCAGAGCTTTGGCCACATTTCATTGTGAAACAATATTAAAATATATCAAACCACTTCATAAATGATGTGAGATTTATAAACGTCTTCAATCCTTCTTAGTGCTCTCCCATGTAAACACCTTTAAAAAATCTTAACGGCCTCGCATCTAGTGATCATGCTATGCATTATCACAGCAAGGAGGGGCGTGAAGCATAAAGCAGACACTGTAGGCGTAGATGAGAAGAGAACCTGACCTTGTCAATATCGATTAAAACACGAGCGTGTTTTTTTCACCAGGTCATTGCGATGAATGAGAGCTGCCACGACGGTTATAAATGACTCGAATGACAAATTATGCGCCCTAGAAATGGTGTTCGGGGCATTCATTGCTTGTTCCCATGATACATACGTAACTGTAAATGACTGACAGCATGAACAAAAGTTTGCACTAAAACGTTTCATTAAATAAATACAGTTTTTGTAAATATTATAAATATTGATCTATTATGGTTTTTAAGGCACTTACGTTTGTACCTATTACTAGCGCCTGAAACAACCATGTTAGAATCGACTCCAAATCATTGATATTATGCCTGACCATTTATTTATCACCATTATGGTTATATGCATCTGTACTAATTATCCTAATATTTTACGGATAGTTTAGGTTGAATTTAGAGAAAATGTACGAGCATTTGTGTGGAGGGAGAGTAGAAAACCATTTAGGAAAAACCACCTTTAGCACACCCAACTAGAATTAAAACCTTGGTCTCCTCGTCGTCATCAATCCAGTATATTGCGAGAGTGACGTCTTAGACCATTTCCTGACATTTTTAAATTACTTATAAGTAATCAAATCAAAACTTTGGAAGCTCACGCTTCAATACTCAGGCCCACTCGAAAGTCTTTAATGCTCTTATTATTTGTTGTTTTGAGTAGTCATTCTATATCAAAGAGACTCTGACAACATACACCAACGAGCTTGCCTTAGCTTCCTATCTCTCGTCTTAAGAGCTCTTATCACACCACGGCAAACACCTAAGCTAGGTCGGTAATACCACTTGAACTAAACATTGCATTATGGTAGGATTTTCTTTATTCTACTTTATAAAACAATGGGATTGAGACCAGTGAAACAATTTTACAATTAAAAAAAAAATTTTTGTTTTAATTTAAATTGTAAAAAACTATTATTCTGCTCCTAACTTCACTGTTGTCAAATGATATTCTGATATATATGTCACATGAACCCCAAAAAATTGCAAGAAAACAGGTTATGGTTTTTTTCATTTAGTATGTGGTGAATACAATAAAATAGTAAAAGTTGGTGAAAATCAGACCACCGGAAGTGGTCTGAGCACTAAATGAAAAATAAAAATTGTAATAAATGACCAAATTTTAATCACATATCTTACAATTAAACAATTCTCATTTGATTACCTTTAATAATTACTCATTATATTAAATATATTATATTGAAAAAAAAAGACATAGTTTGATCTTATAGAGATTTTACAGATAGTTCTCAATGACTTTCTCATCGGAAACTGACTCTTGAGTCGTATTGTCACAGTTGCAATCTTGACATTGTGCACAAGCTGTGCTGCATTCAAGCTTAAAGTGTTTGCAACCCTCATCACATTGTGTTGCATCGTGCAGATCAATTGCATTGGATCATTTGAATAAGTTTGTCCGGTACAGGATGAGTCCATAATAAATGGAATAAAATTTTCCATCTTGTATGATTCACACCCATTTAGTTGGATCCATGTCGTCATTCTTGACCAACCACTGCATGACTTGTAGATAAACTCTCCGAGAGTGAAGGTTTGTGGCCGACGGTGTTGGAGGTAGTCTTTGGGCTTCACAAATGTATTTGAAGAAAATAATTTTCTACAAATGATGCTGTAATAAAGTGACCATAGAGAGTTATCCTGGAGCCCATTAAATATGGATACCATTGCTTTACAGCCAGTGGTCTCTACAGTATCTTGATCTGCGTTTGGAGTGCAAAAGATTTTTGAACAACTGTGAAAAATAGGATCGTCTCTAACACCTTTTTGAAAGATAGACGTCTTGCTGACCCCATGGATAACTGATGTAATGTCGCAACCAGAGAATGCATTGGCAAACAACATATCAGAGCATATAGCATAACCAGGTAAGGGTTGCTGAATCTTCATATTACATACATATGGTTTTGCTTTTTGTCTTTGTCGGATCGAAAATAAAGGTCTTTGCAGTCATTTGCAGATACAGCAATAATACCAATTTGTTTGTGTCTTCTCCGATGATAGTTGTAGACTTGTAAGAAGACATTTCAATGGTTGCTTGCACTATATCTACGTTTTCGTCTACTACAATTTGCCAATATCATGGAGTACATCACTTAGAACTGGTACGTGTTTAAATTCTATAGCAAGACTTTTTTTCTTCAAAATGGCACACTACGATGCTCACTTGTGTTTGACCAATGTTGTTCAATTTGGAGATTTTTCGTCCTGGGATTATGGCCGCTGTCATCTCCATGCCATGTAATGTCCATTTTCTGTCTAGGGATACAATGTTGTGGTCTACGTTGTCGGCTGCAAACAACACCATTATATCGGATACATTCACACAACCTAAAACATCCAGAGCAACAGAAGATTCAGCGTTATTCTGAAACCTCAGAACTTATGTGTTTAAGGATCAGTAACCCATTGCAGAGAGGAGTTCTATCAAGAGTTTTGATCGGAAGTGATGATGCATTAGGACAGCTAGTCAAACCTTTAGTGGGGCTATCACATCCTTGGACGCACAGCTTTAACAATAGCTTGTCCAATACTTGCTTCTTTCCGAGACTTGTCCTTCCCAGCCAGAAGATCTTCAAGCATACAGTACAATCTTGTAGGAATGTACTCTAAAGCAGATTCTAGTTTCAATCCTTCAGGTTTGTGGTATTTGTCCTTGGGACATGTAATTAAAATTTTAATATTACCTTAGATTAATTTGGCTGCAGTTTCTACTGACGCTTTTTTATGAGCTCCTACGTCATCTTTATTCAACATGTCGAAAAACTCACGTAATATTCGGCAAAACGTGACAATATCATGAAGTCCCTCACACCAAGGACTCAGCGATAAATAAAGATCCTCCATAGTATTCCAAAAGCTTGGACTTGAGATACTGCTTATCACATGGAATCAAATGCGTATCCTCCAGCCGATGGATGCACTGTAGAATACTCTTTCCACTTTAAGGTGTAGGGAAAGCGAGGTAAGGAAAATGTTTGTGCAATTCTTATGACAAAACTTTTTTTGGCTAAAATAAATCAAATATTGCTTCAGTACAAATAATATAGTTTAATTTTCTTCGCATGGTGATATCAATAGTTCTTGATTATCTTTCATGAGCATATTAGCATTTGATGAGAAACTTTTTAAATTATGATAAAAAGTTGTCTTGAAATTCCAGGACACCCTCAACAGATATTAAATAACGGTTTATATCACCATGTGGAGAAAAATAAGCTCTATGTTTCTACTGTAGAATTATTCAATTTGTTTGTAACGAAAAATTTTTTTATGTAAAAACTGCAAAAATACTGCCCTTAACTCGCTATTCCTAAACTCTCACCTTGACGCCTGCAGAGATTTAAAAACTTTAATCACTGATACATTCTAGGAGAGACTACATTTTCTGTTTGGACCATAGATAACATATATGAACTATATCAAGCAATAGTGTTAGAAAGTTAATAAAAATGTGTTTACCCGCGTTAGTGGTCGTATTGCCTAACTACTTTGTTAGAAGGGATTATCGGGGATGGGAATATCACTGTTCAAATCTTGGTTGGGTTTACTGAAGGAGAGTTTTCTCTGAATGGTTTCTCACTTTCCTTCTCAGTAAATGAGGGTACATTTACTCTAAACCTTCTTCAACCCTATTAACATAATTAATATGTGGGTATTATCCAGACGGATGCTAAGATGTGTCTAAAAAGAGTTTTGGTTTATTATTGCAATTTAACCCCGACCAATGGTCACATGGACTAAAGCGTCAGTTTATAAATAAAATTAATTACCGATGATGGGTATAGTGAGGTTTTAATCTTGCCCGGGTGTACTAGGGGGATTTTTCAAATTAATTTAAAACCTTGGCTTTTCCATCCCTCCTAAATAATGCAGGTGTATTCTCTCTAAGCTACGATTCAAATCCCTACACCTTAAAATAAGTCGTTTATAGCCTTTGATCCTGAAGCTAATAATATAATAAATATATACTTTAAGCGGAACGCCATATGAAAAACCTTTAAGGCCATATACAAATCTATTTAGAATATCCATAATTAACAAATATTAACTATTATATTACAGTATATTATCTGCTTCAGTGGCCGCATGGTCTAAGGCGTTACTCTCGTGTTAGCCTTCTAATAAAATTTTCCCACTTATAACAACAAAGGATAATACGAGATGATTAAATATATATATATATTCTTATGGGTTTAGTAGGAGAGAGGAAAAGAAACACCTTTAGCTCGACTAACTCTGACAGTGATACGACGACTCTTAACATTCGAGAGCACTGGGTGTGCTCGTGAACACTTTCTAGATGATGCGATACTAATAAAAATGGCACTACCCTAACTACAACAATGGTGTGCTGTAAATTTCTATAAGAGTTGAAGGAAAATATATAAAAAAACAACATGAAT